>NDXB01000918.1:0-16749 GCA_002631895.1 Agapornis roseicollis
TCCAGGTCATTGATGAAAATATTAAACAGCACTGGTCCCAGCACCGACCCTTGAGGGACTCCAGTGGTCATAGACCTCCAGCTGGATTCTGCCCCATCGACCGCAACTCTCTGCCTTCTTCCTTTCAACCAGTTCTTGATCCACCTCACTGCCTGATCATCAAGCCCACACTTCCTTAGCTTATCTATGAGGATGCTGTGGGAGACAGTATCAAATGGCTTACTGAAATCAAGAAAGACCACATCTACAGCTCTACCATCATCCATCCACCTAGTTACCTCCTCATAGAAGGCTATGAGGTTGGTCAGACATGACCTCCCCTTGGTAAAACCATGTTGGCTGCTCTTAATGACCCCCTCATCCTTGATATGTCTAGAGATGGTGTCAAGAACAAGTTGTTCCATCCCCTTTCCAGGGATGGAGAAGGCTGACTGGTCTATAATTACCTGGGTCCTCCTTCTTGCCCTTCTTACAGACTGGCATGACATTCGCCATCCTCCAATCCTCAGGTACCTCTCCCGTTTCCCATGACTTACCAAAGATGATGGAGAGCAGCCTAGCAATGACCTCTGCCAGCTCCCTTGGCACCCGTGGGTGTATTCCATCCGGACCCATCGATTTATCCAATTACATTAATTTTTATGCAAAATGCATTTCTTTACTGCAAGGGTGGGAGGCACTGGAATGGTTTACCCAGGGAAGTTGTGAATGCTCCATCCTTGGCAGTGTTCAAGACCAGGTTGAACAGAGTCCTGGATGACATGGTTTAGGGTGAGGTGTGCCTGCCCACAGCAGGGGGGTTGGAACGTGGTGATCTTAAGGTCCTTTCCAACCCTAACTATTATTTGATTTTAATTCAGTATGTAAGGAGTGCTTTTTGAGGAAGGTGCTAATTTTGTCAGGCTTGTTCACTGCCTGATCTTAGAGTAAAAGTTATGTTACATCCAGCTATAGAAGATTCCTCTAAGGCAAAGGTTTCTGTTAACAGCATTTTTAAGACAGCCCCTTGCATTATTTTTATACCTACAGCTGGGGTTTTGGGTGGGGAATTTTTGTTTGTTTTGTTGCTTTTTGGTTTTGATATTTGCTTGTTTTTAAGGTGAAATTTTTGTAAAACATAAAAATATTATAGCACTCTATGATTTTGTTTGTCAGAAGTATCTTTGGAACAAGGCTGAGTTCTGGTCAGGTTGAAAGAATTAAATTTTGTTAAGCAGAATACCCTTTTGGCTAATGTTCTTGTTTAGACTTATTATTATCTCAACTAAATATAAGAGGTTTCATGTAAGAATGAGATCATGACTCTGCTGAAGTTCTGTTTTGAATTTTTCTAAAATGGGGCTCTTTGAAATACTTCCAGGTGTGTGAGTTTACGTATGTGTATTTTTCAGGTGAAATACGATGTTTAAAGCTCCTTTTCACCTACTGTGTGCTAAGAACTAATGGAACTAAACAAAGTTTATCTAGAGTGTGGATTGTTTTCTGGTTTGGAAACAATATAGGTATTAAGATTAGAAACTGGGATAAATGGTGTAGGTAAGAACAGCTAGAATTCTGTCAATGGTTTTCAGCAAAAAAGTATTTGAATATTTTATGTGTTATTTTGGATTGTGGTTAGACGTTTCTGATCATGTACTAGTATTGGTGAAAGATTTTTTGAGCATGCACTGCCAATATGTGTACATTTACTTATATATGCATACATCACTGTACTAATATGCACATTATCAAGCATACACAACATAGAAATTAAAAAATAGAGTAGGATAGAATATTTTAAGTTGAAAGGGACCTACAGTGATCATCTAGTCCAGCTGCCTGACCAAGTTAGGACTGACCAAAAGTTAAAGCATACTATTAAGGGCATTGTCCAAATGTCCCTTAAATGCTGACAGGCTCAGGCATCAACCACCTCTTTAGGAAGTTCATTCCAATGTTTGAAAATTAATTAAAAAAAAAAAAAAAAAAAGTTAAGGCTGAAATAAACACTTTTTAAAATTTTTATTTTATTTATTAATGGTGTTAAAGTATTTTCTTGCACTCCAGTAGAGTGTCTTCCCACTTTGGAGACTACTGTTCCAAGTATTTCTCTTAAATCAGAGGACATTTTGGCACAGGTATCTGAGAAGAGTCTTGGATTCTAAGAGCCAGTGAAACTGTTCTCATTGGCAGCATTGGAAAGTTAGCCACTGTTGTTAATTATGGTGATATTATGTACTTGGATGTTTGAAATGAGAACCTTCAGTTCCTATAAGAAGCATTCTGAAATGCTAGAATGAGATAATTGATGTTTAATCGATTAACTTGGGGACTAAAGGTGAAGTTTCACAAGGCAGCTGTGAGCTTTCCTGCTTTCACCTGTGTTTTAGCAGCTCTCATGGTAAACAAGTGGTGATTTTCACAGGGTTATTCAGCTTGCTGAACAAATAGGAGCCTGTTTTATCTGTGCATGAAGGGATCAAAGGAGCTTTGTAGTTGGCTTGTTGAAATTGTTACTCCTTTAACAGTACTGGTGTTTAATTTTAAATTGGTTTGGTTATCTCATGAAATAAGAGCATGAGGCAGTACAGAGATTTCTAGATATTCACCCACAGGGCTTTATATATTAAAAGAAGATGTAGGCAACCGAGGAAGGAGGTATGATAGATGAACAGAGTTTCCCATGTAAGTGATGAAGAACGAATTGTGTGCAACAAGAATGGTCTGATGATGTAATTGTATGTGTAAATATAGTTCATAACTTCCTTTCTCTAACCTTAAAAAACTTGTGGCAATGACAGGAATAATGGCAGGCCTTGAATATTTAATAAAAACCCCTGGAGGTTGTTGGACTATGTGCTAAAACTCTGCAAGTCAAAACCTGTTTTGTAAGTTCTTTGAAGCCAAGGTTGCTTCAGCTACTCATTTTGAGGAGCATTTCTTAATTACTTAAGTGCTTATCAGCTTATGATTTACACTTAATATACCCATGGTTTTAATCTTCCCTGTGTGGTTTTTTTTTTTTGTTTTTATGATGATCTGATGCTGAATCAGATCACTTAAATGAACTATAAGCTTATGGAAAAGCATGAATTTCAGAAAATTACATTGTCAAATATTCTGTGTTCATTCTAAATGCTGAAGAAGTCTATATAAGCAGAGCTGTCATAACTCATTCTTACATGCATTTCAGTCTTTAGCTGTTGGACTTGGTACATGCTTTAAATCTAAGCATACATGATGGTTAAATAAAAAAACGGGACTGTTCTTCTGATAAAGAAGTGATCTCTGTAACCTGGAATTTTGGAATGATATAACTGGAGTTATCTGTGGTACTAGTGGTCATGGTTCATAGGATATATGAATAGATATACCAAAAAAGAGCTGTTTTTAAGCAGGCCATTAAAAAAATTAAATGCTTTCACCATGTATTCAGGATTATGCTTTCATCTCAGAACAGTAAGCAGAATAATTACTGAATTATTGTATATGGCCCTTTTCCTAGATATGGTTAGATACAATCTCTACACCATTTTTATCTAGAGTTTGATTGGAAAATGGGCAACAGAAGACTTGATAATGGTGTAAATGGTTTTGTGTTGTGAATGATAGCATCAGTGCAAACTGAGATGTCTTGACTCTTCTGCTGTGTTTTTTCCTTAGTAATTTAACCCCTGAGATGCAACCTCTTACTGATATCCATCAGACATTTGTCAGAGAAGACCATTTCTTTTTATATATCAATAATAGTAACGTTGTGCTATTGCTTTTGTTACAAAGATGTATTTGTGGTTACATAATTAGAGAAGTGAGAAATACCTGTTAGACTGATGGATTTATCCTTTGAATGTAGAATTCGTATAGGAATGTTCAGTATTCAGTGGGCCTGAACTAGGTTTTTGGTGTCTCCTGTATTAATATAAAATAGATGACCCCTGAAGGACCTGTCAGAATTACTTGCATGAAGAGAAAAGCATCCTCAATTATGAGTTTTGATTGTCCAATTAGTTGCACATAACAGAGTTGTTTGCCAATATGAGACCAGAGATGAGGTTAGAGGTTCTTCATCCCATGCAATTCCACTTAATCCAAATATAAGCATTTAGCAATTCATTGGGGTTGATGAGTAGCAATAACCTGTAGACTATGGTCTTATTGGCAGTGTTTCTGAGCAGCAGGTTAACTGAAAACTTTCACGTGTGAGAGGGTTCTCTGCTCATTCTAAGCTTTCCATATGCCCTTAAAACTGAATTAAAGGTGTTACATTGTTGTAATTAACCTTGCTGTTAAAAATTCTGTCAGTGCTGTCTAGTATCTCTGCTACTGGCAAAACGGGGTTTCGTGGTACGCTTTGTTTTTTAATTTTTTTTTCCCTCCCCTCTTCTGGTCCTTACAAATATCCTTTCCCCTTCCTTATGCCTGCATGTTTTTCTTTTCTCTGTCTAACCTTTCTGATTTTTAGTTTATAAACCTATAAAACTTCAGCTTTTTAAGTGGCACACAGACTATCTAATGATGAAATAAAGTGCATCAGACTTTTGTTCTATTTTCTTTCAGCCTTATGTTTGTCACTTAGATCATAAGCTCATCAGAACAGCTTGGTTTTGATTCTTGTCTTGTGCCTACAGCCTAATGAAGCATTGAAGCATTTGTCTTATGAAACTAAACAGAACATTTGTGGTTTTGAAAGAAATTGACTTTTGATTCCAAACAAGATTAATTTTTAATGTCTAGAATACTAAATTGCTAGGGGATAAAAATATTTGGATTTTAACAGTTTTATACAGCCATACAGGTTTGTGTATTGTTTAAATTAAAAAAAACCCAAACACATTCATAATACCATGTTGTCAGCTGCTAATATTGTTGCTTGCTCTCAGCAAGTACAAGAATCTTCTTCATGGACATAATACTTGTTAAAGACAGTTTTCCAGATATTCAGTCTCTGAAAGCCAAAATTAAATGTAAAAAATTCATTAGAAAGTAAATTATTAATAGTGAATTGGTTACATTAAAGATGAGAATCCTTTAAAAGAGAGAAGAAAGTATTAACGATTGTGAAATTTAATTGGGTTTAAAATTCAAGTTACTTTAGATTTATAGTTACAATAGAAAGGGCAAAACAAAAACCAGAGTTGAATATGTTGGCTAAGGATAAGCTAGGCAAAACATTCAGAACTCAGTGTTATTGCATATTATTTGAGCATAGTGAGATTCAGTGCAACTTTATAAGTATTTAAAAAAATTCAACTTTTTGCACTATGTAAGAATTTGAATGCAACTGTATCAGTTGCTTGAGGTAACATTATTGGAATTCAGGCAAGGATATGTTTTTGCTGTTCATATGCAATGCAGATATAATAACTTTTGTTTTGCATGAAAGTCATGGGCGTGCTGATGTCTTACTCAACTAAATAATACACCTAAGCACAAGTATTACTTCATATTTTCAGTAATTTTTTGAGTGACTGGAGATGTCAGTGTACCTGTCTTGCTGTCTTTCATCCCAGGTTCAAGTGAATTAATGATAAGAGAGCAACTGAAAATAAGGGAGTGCTAAGAAATTTCAGTGTCTGGATGCATGTGTGCTGTTAGGTGTTTACTTGTCAAATTTTGGCTAGTAGTTTTCCATTTTATATGGTGACCTACTTAACTTGTTAAGTCAACTAAATGCGCAGTTTATCCTTAACCTGCAGCAGTCAAACCACAGAATTCAAACTAAGGAAAACTCAAGTTTTCATTACTTTCTATTCTGTCAAACAAACAATGGTTATACCTCTCTCCAGTTGGTTAATGTATCATTTCTTCAAAGCCCTTTAAACATCCCAATTAGAACGCTTGCTGATATGAGGGCTGCTGTTCAAGTCTGTACTACTCGCCCCACTTGAAAATGGCCTGTTCAGAGCAACATTCACATCTTATTTTAGGATTTAAATGTCTACTTGATTTGCATTTTACATCAAATGTAGTAGACTGTGTTTAGAGAAGTGAAGTGATAATATCTCATGTCTAAGCTTGCTGAGAGAATTTGCTGCAGGGTTTGTGTATCTTGATAGATTTTTTCATAAAAACTAGTTTGTACGGTTCAGTGTTCTGAGACTACTTATGCTGCTCATAGTTACTGCTTAAAAAAGGGAAATTGGGAAGATGTTGTATTTGATCAGGTAGAATTAAGTAAAATGGTATCAATTCCAAGTTTTTCTACCATGGGTTTGCTGTTCTGTTTTGTTTTGTGGTTGTTTGCTTAGGTATTTTGTCCTAATGGTGACATGTAGCTCATCGGTCATGGTGGAGCATCCAAAGGAATTCTTAATGTACAGCAATAGATAAAAGAAACAAAAGTGAGTTTTAAAGTAGTTTTGGTTAGGTGTCTTTCTTCATGAAGCTAGCTTGCTACCTTACTGTTTTATAAATAGCCCTATTCCTCTATTGGAGAGCAAAGATTTCTGTTTAATAGCTGCTGTGGAAGGGGCTCTTGTGAAGCCAAGGTAGTTGAATGATGGCTAAGAAAGGAAGTAGATAAAGAATATTGAACTGCAGGATCAGGAAGGTCTATTTGGGTTTTTTCAGTAGCATTCACTATATCACTGGAGGATTTGTTTACTCTTTGGTAATGATACAACTCTCTTATTTTTAAAGTTATCTTTCTTTCCTCCCAATTGTTGCTATCTTGTGAGTGTCCAGCTCTGCTGTTCTGTGTCTGTTTTGTTTGACTGCACATCCCTCCTGAGAGGCAAAATCAAAATACATTGAAATGCTAGATTTTCTCTGCAGCAGATTGTGAAATGCCAGATCAGCTTCTTATCTATTTTGGTAAGCTTTTGCTAGTTTTAAGTTACAGTTTGAGTGAAGACTTGCTTACTCACCTCTTCCTTCCTTAGCCTTTTGTTGTTTCTTCCTTAAGAACTGAAGGTGTTTTCTTTTGTAAAAATGTGTGTGTGATGACTTGCTCTGCTTGGGGCAAATAACTAAAATTAGGCCAATATACTCCTGTTTATAGAACATACTCCTGTGCTATTAAACATCTTTGGTGACTTCAGAGGTAATAAATGACTTCAGATGTAAGATTACTATTTCCCTCTGTTGTATGAGCTGAGCAGGATATTGAGCTGCCCTTCTAGCTGTGTTACCCTCTTAACATTTCACACTTCAGTGGGAAGCTTGTAAACAGGGGTAAAAAGTGTGTATGTTAAGGTTTTCCTCACATATGAAATAACACGTTTGAGTTGTGGGGTATGTGGAGATAAATTGTATCAGTGAAGCATTTGTGGTTTAACCATTAGCTAGGTAGCCTTTGACCTATTGACTTAAAAGTGGGTCTGATTTCTAATCAGAAAGAAGTTACTTTAACTGCAAAAAGGTAAAAATGATTACTTGCAGTCTTAATGCTTGTAGTCCTCATCTGTAAGTCACAAAACAAGATTAGTTTAAAAAATCAATTTGTATGAATTTTGTGTCTGCTATATATGTAGAACATTCCTCCAGGTTCTAAAGTGTAATAGTAGCTTTCTTATGATCAAATGTCACAAGAACTTCACAGTATAAATACTTTCATCATGTTTCGTAAAAGCAGCAATATAGGAAGAAAATTGTTTTTCATTAATGAGCTTTTAAAATGTTTTTTCGCCTGCTGTGGAAATGCTTGAAGCATGAAAGTGCCTTACAATCAGTCTTCAAATCTAAAACTAACGATGTAGATTACCAAGATTGTACTGTCACAGAGCACTTTTTCCTCTGTATATATAAGGCAGTTAAGTTACGTCTAGCAAAGCAGTGAAAGGCTATGTAGTTCATGAGAACAATCAGTAAGAATCTGTTAAGGGTAATTACTTAATGTGAGATAATTTGACTTGCAAATATCTGCAAAGGAAGGTACATGAATTGAAAAAGCTGGGTGATTCAGACTAGATATGAGGAAGAAATTCTTTACAATGAGGGTGGTAAAATACTAGAGCAGGTTGCCCAGAGAGGTGGTGGATACATTATCCCTGGAGACATTCAAGGCCAAGCTGGATGTGGTTCTGGGCAACCTGACCTAATTCAAGATACCCCTACACATTGCAGGGGGAACTAAATCGCCTTTGAAGGTCCCTTCTGGTCCTACCTATTCTATGATTCTATAAATAGTTCTTAAATATTAGTTTGCTTGTTACACATTACAATATAAATATTTAACTTTTTTTTTTTTTTTTGGTAATTTTTTTCTTTTTGGGGGTNCCTACACATTGCAGGGGGAACTAAATCGCCTTTGAAGGTCCCTTCTGGTCCTACCTATTCTATGATTCTATAAATAGTTCTTAAATATTAGTTTGCTTGTTACACATTACAATATAAATATTTAACTTTTTTTTTTTTTTTTGGTAATTCATTTCTATGTGGGTGTGAAATTTAAGTACTAGTGCTGTTTACAGGATGCAAAGTGATCCTAGTGATGGATGACAAGCTTTACCAAATGGCTTAATGATTCCTTTCCGTAAAAAGAGTGATTCCTGTTCAGCCCTTTGGTTCCCTTCCAGGAACTGGAGAAGTGTGCTCAGTTTGCTGCTACTACTTTAAAGGAAAACCTGGCACTCATAAAGTTAGGGAGAGCACCTATCATGAAGATGAGGAGAAAGTTCCTTTACTTAGAAGGAAAAGTGTGGTTGATTAACTTTAGCTGAAAGCTGAGGAAATAAAGTTGTGATCTAATATATATGCACAAATTTCTCCATCCCCACCTCCCAGTGGTGGAAGGTAGCAGAATGGGCAATACCTATCTAAGCTGAAAGAGCAAGAATGAACAAACAGTTCTTAAATATATTAAGCAGAAAGAATGATTCTAAGTACTGGAGCAAGGAAGGGGTTGGTAACTTTCCATTAGGTTTTTGTGTCACAATTCTCAACCGCTTTTATGAAAGGGAATGAATGCTTAGTGCCTATGGTAGCTTTTTCTGGCCTTCATGACCTTAAAGCTCTTCTTCATTCGTAGGAGGAAAGATGATAACCGAGTGCATCTCATCATATGCAAAACTCTTTTGATCGAACTGTAGAGGCGGATTTTCTGCACAATTTCTGGCAGTATGTTCTTGAAGAGATACAAATCAGATTTCCTGATTATGAGTCTCTTAAATCAAATGGCCATCCATTTAGTAGCATCTTAGGAAATGGAGTGAACCAAATACTCTGTAGAATATTTTATCCTAGTTAATTTGACAGTTGTTTTCATTATAGGAGCCTGTGTGAGTTGCTTCAGTCACTCTTCACCTAACTTGAAACTCCTTCTGTATTCTGTTGTTTCTCCTTTCTGGGCAAATGAAGTATTTTATTTGAACATCCTAGGTTTGAAAGAGTGAGATTAGGAACGACTGTGTGGCAGGAGTAATCCATAAACTCCCTTTAAAAGCACTATTGTGTGATGCATTGTCAAACATGCCCTAATTTTTTAACCTCCTTTCTCAAAGGAAACTTGTTACTGTTAAGGGTACATAGTTGTTTACAGTATCAGAGTATAGCAGACATCCCATTCCTTCTAGAGACGAGATGTAATTTTTCCTTTTTTTTTTCTCCAGCCCAGTGTATTAATTGTAAGCTACAAGGAACTATCAAAAGCAGCTTCTCAGTTTGGACCTTACAAACAAGCAGAATGGCGGCCTGACAGCACCATGATAGCTGTTTCAGTAAGTAGAGTTTTTACTTCCTACTCTGGTTAAACTATTGCAAATAAAGTGTTTTGTTACCAATTTTTGTGCTTCTACAAACTCATTGAATGCATACTTAAATGATACTTATCTTGTGAAAACATATAATAATACTAAGCATTGAGGTGCTTTTTGATAGAAGCTTTCTGTAGTAGCTTTCATTCATTTTTCCCCTGAAGAATGAACTGCAGTTCTTCATATTAAAATAAAATTTAGATGAATTGGTGAGGGGTGATCCAGCATCTCACTATTTCAGTAACCTGGTCATGAAGAATAAGGGAATTGAAAGACCTGTGAATGAAAGAAATAGTTGAGAGTTAGATGATGTATACATATTTAGCTTAATAAATAGGATATACATATGTTTCAGAAAGGTGGATCATAAGATAATGAAGCTGTGGCTTTATTAAGCTTTAGTATCTTTTGGTGATAAAAAATTGCAAGGCACTGAAAACACAGAAACAAGGGCAGTGATAGATGATACAGACTCTTAAGAGTCTTAAAGGTAAAGATAAAACCTTCTCTCACATGGAAATAAAATTTGTACTGAAGGCAAACTTTTTGGTGCAGTACATAAAGCTTTATAAAATACCTCAGTTAGCTTTAATGGTATGCAGTTAAGCAAACTTAAGGAGTTCTAGCAATTGTAACTTATTTTACTACTAGTATCCTTTATTGCACTTTTTTTTCCCCAAACTAATAATCTGTTTTTTCCTCTGATATTTTGTAGTTTCTTCTCTCATATTGCTGCATTTGTAGATTTTCAAGTGTTACTTGTTCTTGTTTCTTGTCTGTATTACTACATACGTCCATGGTAGCTAATTCTCATAGTTAAACAAACTTGTGAAGTGGGTCAAGATGCTTCAGTATACAGAAATACACAAAGCATTTTAGTCCTTCCCCTGCTACAGGCAGCCCTCCAATACAGACTGCTCTTCAGTGTGCATTCCTATAGCTGAGACAGAGCTTTGTTAAATATCATAGCATATGTAGTGAAATCCTTTACATGGTACCCTACACTTTTGACTGTCAGAGATCAGGGAATGGATTACAGTTATGGTTACTTTAGTAAGTTTCATGCAAACCAGACTTTTCTAATGCAATGTAGAAACCTGACTGAGCTAGTACAATCAGTTTGCAGGAAGCATATGGTTGAATACTTCTTCATTTCATCCAGCTCTTTATGGAATTTGAGGTTCTATTTAAAAATGAACCTGTAACAATAGCAACTTTGTGCTTTGAATAGTGTTCAGTAGGGCCCTTTGTCCCTTAATACCAGTATAAAGATACTTCAGAGTATTATTTTACCTTTCCTTCCAGGATAAGATAACTTTCAGGTTAAATATTTAATGATGTAATGGAAAGAACCTGTAAAGATGTTAGAAATGAATGCATTTCTTTACCCCATAATACCTGGACATGATATTACTGCACATAGAAAAGCTTCCATTTGTTTCAGCCTGTCTGAAGCTCACAGTTATGGTTTGGATTTTATTCTTGCACAAGAAAGATACTCACTTTGAATGAGAATAATTGCTTTTCTTAGACTTCAGAGCTAAAACAATTTTTTTTTAATGGTAAGGCAAGTGATAAAGCAAAACATTTGACTGGAAAAGCACAGCATCAGTGAACTGATAAACTAAGCTTAAGAGTCTTACTTTTTCCTTTATTCAAAGAAAAGGAAGCCAACCTTGCAAAGCAGTGTGAAACCATTCATTTCAGTGCTTCCTGCCTACAATAATAGTGCTTTTTAGCACACACTAAAATGATTGGATGGAAAACTGTTTAACCAACATTCATTTCTTGATTTCCCTGAAGGATAAATTTGTGCTTTAAACAAATCATACTTCTTTGAACAACTAACCTGGTCCTCTGCCTCTCCTGTGCTTATACAAACATTGGATCAGCTTCTAGCCATGACTGGAACATCTGATAACTAAATGATTTATATTTGTTCTCTGAATAGTCTTATAGTTTGAAGTCAGTCTTCCAGAATGACAGAATGACTTGGGATTGAATTATAGTGGAAGATTTTGAAGAGGTGATGTGGTATCTAAAGACACTGCATGACATAATGATTTTTTGAAAACTACCGGGGTGACCAACACTGAAAGGCAGTGCCTAGCTTCTTTCCAGTTGGTAGTGCCCATATGTGTTAAAGCATCTCCAGGTGTTGTTCTGAAGGCTTGCTACCTTCTATTACATGGTTTCTGTATTAATTCTCTTAGTTGCTGGGAATTAGGTGCCCAACTTCTAAACATGTGATGTATCTGTCTGGTTTTATGTATTTACATTAATCAGAGGAAGATTTCTGCAGGATGCATACAGCAACAGTGGGTTTTTTTCCATTTTTCTACCGAGTGATCTATTCACTGGACTTTTTTACTATTTTATGTAGAATAAATTTCTACATACAGGGTTTTAATGTATCTGAAACTTGATATGACTATACATTTGTGTATGATATATATGACATACATATAAATTGTAAAAGTCCATAGATTTTACTCATGCAGATATACTAGCTATATGTCTTACAAGTTTTTCTCTTTCAGACTGCAAATGGATACATCTTATTTTTTGAAATCCCATCAACAAGAGACAAGTATCTTTATGAGCCCATGTACCCCAAGTAAGTGTTTTAAACTTTATTTGCATCCCTGGTGTGGAAAAAAAAAGTGACTGGAGAAATCCTGAGCAAGCTTTGTAATAAAGAAATGTATGTTTTAAAAAATTGTGAGTACATGAAGCATCATTCCTATGGGTTAGAGCTAGTTCAAAGAAGTTGGTCTAATTGATTTGCTGTCCACTGATTAGGTTCATTAGGTCCATTTTACAAGCTCTCGAAATCAGAAGTAGCAGAGTTAAAATTGTCTAGTTTTATAATTTGAGGTAGCCTGTTGAATTAATGATCTGTAACAAGCTTTTGAGTAACTCAATTGAGTAAGTCATGTTAGGAACTATTAGGGTGCAATTTTTTAAAAGATTCCTCTCTGCACCCTGACTTTGTAATAACTTAAGAGATTTTTTGAAACAAATGGGGAATAAATTCTCAATATTTTGGAAAGTTTACAAATAATTTTTGGTAAGAATGTACAAGTATTTTAGCTGCAGTGTGTTATGTTGTCATTATCATCTTATTTTCCTTATTGTGAATGTCAGAATACATTTCATGTGTTAAAATGTGACTGTCTATTGGATGTATTTGTGGTTGATTTAGTTTACTTTGGATTTGGTGGACTTAGGAAATATTTAGTTCAAATTAAAACAACGAGGGGTGTATTTATGCATGTCATCTGTGGATGACTAAACAAGGTGCTTGCTCTAGAGCGTTCATGTTAGGTTGCTCACAATCTAAGACTAATGCATGTGCTTAACTTTTAAGATGAATGATCTCACTGAATTTACTGGGTTTCCTAGTCTTTCCATATTTAGCCCTCAAGTTTGAACAATGAGATGATGAAAAGAAAGACACAAGCATCTGTGTGTGAAACGTGCTTGCTGTGATAAACATTAAATTATTCCATAAGGTATTATAATAAACTCTTCTGGTGCAAATACAGTGTATTAACTTTGGGCAGTTACACTTATTTGCTTTGTAGATCAAATATTCAGAAAATTCCCAAACAACAAACCAAAAGACACAAAAAAACAACCAACCCAAAATAAACAGATAGACAGACTAAACTAAATCCCCACAATTGAAACTTTTAAGTTTCTTCTGGCATGTATTCATTTTCCCAAGACATTACTTCACTGAAAAGCTTGGATTTCATTTCTACTGGGCTGAAAAGTACCAAATAAATTTTGTTAACTCTGAAGCCGTTAAAAAAAAAAAAAATCAGTGAAAGGCCTCATGTGTGACTTCCCTTGTGCTTGAAATGAGACTTACTAGTGTTTTCTCCCACTATAACAATGTGTTCTTGGCTCCTTCCTCTATGTTGGCAGCAGTAATTATGCACCTGTGTTTTAAGTAAGGTTGCTAACACAATGAAGAAACTAAACCTGCTTGTCTCCTGCCCTTCCTGTTCTCTCCTTTGGATTCTAGTAGCTTACTTTGCAAGGTGGCATATAATAAAAGGCTGGCATTAGAAAATGGTGATTTTGAAGTAGCACTGAGTAAAAGCACTTGGAAATGCAAACACATGGAGTGACTGCTCAGTGATATTTGTGTGACAATTCTCCTGTGATAGTTCAAGATATTAATTACAATTTGTCCAGCTCTCTTTTATGTACTGACTTACCTGTGTTAGGCAGACTGACTGAGAGGGTGGTGAGTTTTGCAGAGTGTTAAGATAAAGGCTGTTCTTGAGCTAGTGGTGTGATGGGACAGCAGCTCGAAACAAGTCAGTAAAAATAATGAAATGGGTGTGCAACAGGTTCAAAAGTGGATCTCCACACTTTGCATATTTGAGATAAAGGTGTTTTTATTTTTTATTTACTGTTCTTCTCCTTGGGCACCTGCATAACATTCCAGAAAGTTAAGAGATATAGAATATCATCAACTGTGGGATTTGGGTTTTGCTAGGGGGTTTGTTTGTTTTTAATAGCTAGTGAGCACGTTTCTGTCAGTGCTCCTAAACACCCAGTCTTACTCTACTTTTCAAAATTATTGACTAATATTTAATGTTGTTGAACTGCCCATTTCTATTGAGTTTTTGTAAGCAGAATGAAACCTGTTCTCTACTATTCTTTCTTTACATCATAATGTCTATTTGCAACAGAAACATAACATTTCAATGTAGCAATTACAAAAATAAAAATGCTTACTACAATGTCAGTCTGAACAGAGTTCTTAAGAGTGCAAATCAGCATAATGAGGGGATTGTGTAAGTAGGTGTACACACCAGTAACGTTCTCGGCTCCATGAAAATCCTGGTGCAGTATTTTCTAGTTTAGTCAGTATCCTGAAACCTGCAGCTAGGTTTGATCCCATAAAAATGAAAACATGAGAAAGGTTGTGTTCAAATTATCCTGTCAGCCTAGCTGTCATTTAAGTGAAAAGCTTGTATTTTACTGTAAGTAAAAAAAGCATGTCAGAAAAGCAAGTGATAAGATATATGATAGACAGCCCCTTTCTTCACCTCAGTTATTGTTGCAGTCTTCCAGATTGGAACACTAATGTCTGCAGTAAAGCTACAGCTTTATGTGTTACTGATATTTTTTTTTAAATAACTGCTTTAAAATTTGCTTGACAATGTTTTAGCCTTGATTTGAATAAAAAAGACCAAAAAAACTTCCTGGAAATAAAAATCACTTCTGATTTGTCCAGATGAGTTGTTTGTGGAGAAGTGCAGTCCTTCCAGTTTATAGTCGAAATTACACAGATTTGTTGCTATATATGGCTGTTGAGCAAGATGATCTAAAAGAGTTTGCCTGTATTTGATCTGCTAACATAACTATTCTAGCATACAGTTATTGTGTAAACTGTGATTACACTTGCAAAAGCTTTTTGCTGGTACAGGTTGAGCAAAGTACCTCAAAGTGAAGGGGGTGGTGGTGGGGGGGGAAGGCATAGCAAGTTACAGAAACACTTTAGATGTTTATATCTTAATACACATTGCAGTGTATCTAATCACAGTATGGTTTGGTCATTTGTTTTTGTGGTATGGGTTTTTGTGGGGTTTTTTTGTTTGGTTTTGTGGTGTTTTTTTTTTTTTTGGGGGGTGGGTATTTTATTTTGTGGTAGTTTGGGGGAGTTTGGGGGGTTTGGTTTTGGTGGTTTTTTTTTTTACATAATTGAGAATATATGAAATGCTTTAAGATGGTTGAGTGGAAAATTCTTTTTAAACACTAGTTATTTTATACTTACAGGGTTGCAATCAGTTAAAAAATATATCTGTGTAGATATGATAAGGGTTAATAGAAATGACCTGTTCAGCATTATGCACATTTAATGAAAAGTATATTAAATTCACGTGATAAAACAAGTGCTCATATCATGAGCACAGCATTCTGTCATGAATTCTGAGTACTTACAAATTTCTGTTGTGGGTTGTTTTTTTTTTCCTGGAATCAATTAAGAGTTTTTGCTAAAATCATAGTATTTCAGGAATGTTAAGAGTTGTTCAACTGAAGGAAATATTTATGGCTTTATTGATATTTGGCAAGGAATTGCTAGTCTCTTCTTGGAATGAACAGGTGTTCATGATCAGTGAAAGCCTAAAGTATCTTGCTTAATTTGTTAAAATAAAACCAGGAAAAGAGTTAGTAATTCTGTTTTCTGTTTGTTTTGTGTCTTTTTTTGAATTGAGACAGAATAGTCTGGAGCTTCGTTTCAGCTCTTAAGACTTTACTCCACTTCAGAGCAGTCTTGGAAGAGAATAAGTAGTGGCCATTAAGCCACATCCTGGGATACTTTCCTGCAGTGAGCACAAGTATAAAGTCCTGCTTCTATTAGTTCAGTCTAACTTTACTTCCATATTACTAAAGTCATTACAAGGTAAAACATGAAGAAAATGTATGTATAGAAAGATAATAGAATGGTAAAATAATAATCTCCATCTGTGATACACTTAAGTGGCAGTGCATACAAGTAAGTTTGTAGCTTTGTAAGTTGTGGCAAGGTACGTTAATATTTTTTGAGGAATTTCCAAAGGGATTTGTACAGATGTTTCACTGTTTCACAGTGAAGAGATGTGAAGCGCCATCACAGTAGAGGATTCCCTGTGCAGAACTGGG
The DNA here is from genome assembly GCA_002631895.1 of Agapornis roseicollis. Taxonomy (NCBI): domain Eukaryota; kingdom Metazoa; phylum Chordata; class Aves; order Psittaciformes; family Psittacidae; genus Agapornis; species Agapornis roseicollis. Next base: position 16,338 of record NDXB01000918.1, read on the forward strand.
AGTTATTTCTGTCTAAGAGCTTTGGCAAGGGAAAGCAACTTAAGATTTGTCACTTGAAGAGACAGCATGTGATAACTTAATACTGAGGATATTTTTGCCTTTTAAGAAAGTCAAAACCTGAAGAACTTTACATGGTTGATAAACTAAACTTGGTAATTGGTGATTTTTTTGCCTCACCTTTTTTCATATCCTCAAGTGCAGCTTTTATTTGGGATGTGGAGTTCAGGGAAGTGATAAGAAAGTTGTGTAAATTTAGAATGAGACCTCCATGCTGGAGGCTAAGTACTTGAAAATGCTTTAATTTTTCTATGGCTTTTTTTTATGTTTGTGGTTTTTTTGTTTGGGTTTTTTTTTTTTTTTTTTTTTTTTTTTTTTGTTTTGTGTTTTTTTTTTTTTTTTTTTTTTTATCCTG
>NDXB01000918.1:16810-26983 GCA_002631895.1 Agapornis roseicollis
TTTTTTTTTTTTTTTTTTTTCTAATTGGTATGGGCATATATATCCTGGTTAACAATGCTGAATTGTTGCTTGTATGTCTAGTTACTGTATTCCTGTCTTACTCTTTCTGGTCCTTTTCAAAGCTTTTTCCTTTTCAATAGCAAGGTGGTTTATAGGTGCCATAAATTACTTCATCAGTAATCAGGACTTTTTCCTGATTCAGCAGACCTAAGATTAGTGTGTACACAAGTTTTGAACTTCAAACTTTGCAAGGGTAACTGATGAGGTGTACAGTTAATTAACTTACTGAATAATTTTTGGTTGGAATTAAGCTTGTGCTAAACTTCAGCAGTGTGGTTTTCCCTGTAAATTGTATTTGCCATTTGTTGGAAAATGTATTTTTAAAACTAGATTAGTTGTAGAATTTGTAAACTATTATGGCACTTGCTAGTTAGGCCTTGTGGTTCAGTAGGTTTAAAATGTCTTCAAGAAATTTTTTCAACTGGAATAGTAACTCAGTAAAACATTTAGCTTTTTTACATAGATGGTTGATTAATAGGCTAGCTAGTTATTTCTATTCTCAAACAATGGAAACCTGTTATTACCCAATTGGGTACAAAAGGCTGTACTAAGAATTGTTTTTCTAAACCCTTATTCATTCTTCATAGTTGTTTCCATATATTCTCAAATATTTGTCCAGCTCTTGCCAATCTGTGTGCATACAGCTCTGGATCCAACTGGACATATTTCATCTTCAGCTGGTGGCTGCCTGCAGCGTATTTGGGGTGAGAAGACAATGCTAGTTGAGTGGAAATCAAAGCTTATATTGTGACTTGTTTTACTTGTTTAGGAACCGTTCCTTAAAAGTGTGGTGGGCAGGAAATAGTGAAGAATCACACGTTTAGAGACTCTTTGAATCAGGTATTAAAAGTCCTCAGATATACAGACAATTCACTAACTGAAGTCTGCACAGAAATCATTTTAAAATGGTTGATAAACATGGTAGTTTTTCTAATACAACAGCAATGGCAGCTGTCAGCTTTTTGCTTTTGTGCCTTCAAGGAAAGCAACTCAGAGTTCTTAGGGGTGTAAATTTATTAGAAACAATTGTTTGCCCTGTTCTCATACATAATGCTCTTAACAGTGGAAACATCGAAGTGTTGGGATTTTTTCCCCTTTTTACCAAAAGGTACTGTTGAAGAAACCATTTCAGCAGCAAAAGTTAATAATATTGTAGTCGCAGAGTAATATAAAAATATTTTACATTGTTTGTGTAAATTATTTTCTCTAAAGGTATGTGTTGGCTGTGAAAGGATCTCTGAACTCTTCTAAACTATTATACAGCCATAACAGCTACCTGTATTACTATGATTACCCTAGGATAGGAACTTAAAAATAGCATTAGATTAAGATCTTATAGAATTTGCTAGTGTGTGTGGATACATATATATATATATATAAAAGAATATGCATAAGAATAGAACTCTCCAGTGATGAGCAGAAAACAGCATACAGCATACATTATTTTGAAAAAACTAAACATTATTTTGAATTTCTCAGAGCAGACTAAAATAGATGATTAAATACTTTAGTTACAAATTATGAAGAAGTCCTTAAATACATCCTTTCAGATTCTGTTGTAATTAAATTTGTAAGTATTTCTTAGTTGCTTCTGTTAGCAATGGCTAAGTCTGGTAATGATATTTCTGAGTGAGTTTAGGCTGTGGATTATGCTGTATCACTTAACCACTGTGAGTGTAGTGAAAGACCTGAGTGCAGTACTGCACTGCTACAAAAAATAGCTAGTTGGTGCCCTGTTTCCTCCCTGAACCTTTTCCCATGCCAGATAACACACTCACAGGAAATTCTTCCTACCTGTATAGCAGAGGCTAGCTGACTGCGCTTTGGCATGGTGCTGCCTCTTACTTGAATTTAGGTTTATTGTTTGGTGGGAGGGGGGGTTAGTGTGTGGATGGGTTTTTTGTTGTTAGGTTGTTTTCTTTTATTGGGGTTTTAAAATATTCTTCTCTATTGTCTCATTGTTGCATTTTGCATCATAGTTTGAACTTACAGTTTTTTCTAACAGAATCAGTTACTTCCAGAACCAGATCTTTCCCTGTAAGATGAATAAATTAAAAAAAAAAAAAATCATGCTAAGAATTTTGACAGCTCACTTATTTACAGGCTTGTCTTTCATTTTGGTGAAATCAGGTTAGAACTGAACAGCAGGAGAGGGATAATGCGAGGAAAACTGAGAAAATGGGAGTTTGGAGAAAGAGGGGAAGCTGTTAAGGTAGTGTGGTTTAAGCCCAGCAAGTAATTTAGAACCGTGCAGCCACTTGCTCACCCTCTCCCTCCCCTTCCTCCCCCTGCTGCTGGAAAGAGAATCAAAAATGTAACTCGTATGGGTTGAGGTAAGAATGGTTCAGTAACTAAGGTATAACACAAAACCACTACGGCTACCAGCAATAATAATAATGATAAGCAAGGGAAGAGAATACAACCACTCACCACCCACTGACCAATATCCAGCATGACCTGAGCAGCGATCTGGGCCTTCTGGGTAACTCCACCCAGTTTATATACTGGGCATGATGTGCTGTGGTATGGAATACCTCTTTGGCTTGTTTGGATCAGGTTGTCCTATCTCTGCTTCCTCCCACCTTCCCCTCCTCCCTGACAGAGTATAAGACTTAGAAAGTCCTTGGTCAGAGCAAACGTGGCTTAGCAACAACTGAAAACATCAGTGTTATCAGTGCTGTTCCCAGGCTGAAAGTCAAAATCACAGCACTGCACCAGTTACTAAAGAGAAAAACAACTGCTACTGCTGAACCCAGGACAGGTAGACAGGGAATTGGAGTTGTTTAGCCTGGAGAAAAGGAGACTCAGAGGTGACCTTATCACTCTCCACAACTTCTTGAAAGGAGGTTGTAGACAGGTTGAGGTTGGTCTCTTTCACCAGGCAGCAACGAACAGAACGAGAGGACTCAGTCTCAAACTGCGCCAAGGAAGGTACAGGTTGGATATTAGGAAGAAGTTTTTCACAGAAAGAATAATAAAATACTGGAACATCCTGCCCAGAGAGGTGATGGAGCCACCATCCCTGGATGTGTTTAAAAAGAGGCTGGATGACTTGGTTTAGTTGAGGTGTAGGGCATGGGTTGGACTTGATGATCTTAGAGGTCCCTTCCAACCTGGTAATTCTGTGATTCTGTGATATTTACCATTCCTCATTACCCACATTTAAAGGGTAATTCATGTGATACAGTTATGTAGGCTTTCAACATGAGAGATGTCTTGTTACACCATACAGTGTGCTGTTTTATGCGAACAAGCATATCAGTAATGACATGCTAAATAGGGAACGGAAAATGAACTGGTGATATTAAAAGTACACCTTGGTCTTCAATGCCAGATATGGAACCTCCCCATAAACCTTGTATTCTACCTTTAAAAACCAGCCTGGCATTCCTAATCTTGCCATGATTGGGGCTTTCTTGGATTGCAGATGTACTGGGAGATATTTCTCAGTGCTGTGTGTTAGGGGATTTTATTCACAGTCTTAGTTACCGTAACAGATTCTGTGTGAATAGAAGTGATTGTATTTGTTTTGACATGCAGCTGGTTGGTTGCTGGAATGTGTCTGTTTCAATTCTTGTGCAAAAATGAGTTACTTGAAGTTTGGCTACAAGTGTAGCAGATGCTGATGTGGCAACCCAGGCCAAACATTCTTTCCTGCTTTCGTCAGCAGTGTATGTTCTTCATTTAAAGGTCAAAGTAACTTAACTAGTAAGGCTGACTCACACAGATGTGAGTTCTATGTATGCAGTGTGCTTTTGATTGTGCCTCATTTGCACCCATACGAAGGGTTTCTTTTTGAATTGATGAATTTGATGTAGTCACAAGCAAGGAATTAAAATACTGACATTCTGAGAATTTCAGTTATGATGATGGTGGCTCTGCAGATGGTAAAAGATTGGCTGACACTAGCTCATGAAACTGAAAATATTCAAATATTCTTGTAAACTGTTTTTATCAAACATGTCAAAAGGAAAGGAAGCCTGCTCACATGGAGACTTGAAGTTTCTCTTCCAGAAAAAGACATCTTTTGAACTATGCTGTTCCCATTCTGGCTTTATAGGTTGTGCTGTGGAGAAACTGTGTTTATGCTTGGTTATGTATCTCAGTCAGTTACAACAGGCATGTTACATAGTGTGTTGTTTGTGCATAGATATTACACAACGCCTTTACCCTCAGTTTACATTATTTGCTTACATGATTCAGTTTTACCACTGATTCCAGAGTCATTTCATCTTGCTCTACTACCTAGGAACATACCATCTGGACCTGTATGTCTACATGGGTTGAAAGACATGTCTCGAAGCTTTGCAAGTGTTTCTTGAACCCCTAGGATGCGATACTGCTTTGCAGATAGTGAAGGAATTAATCCTGAACTATAATATATATATGTATATATTTACCTTTGAAATCCCTGACTCTAAAAATATCAGGCCAAATCAGGTGGATGTGGCTTCATGAACTTTTAAGAAATGTGACCTCATTTACTGTTAAAAAAAACAAACTAGTTTAGTCACCTTTTTATTTCAGGCCTGCTGTCAGTCCACAAGAGCTTACTTGAAGGCCTATTCTTTCCCATTACAGCCATATTTTGTAATTACCAAACATTTTAATAATTTAATGTTTATACAGGTTGCCCCTTCTGTGGATGCTAGATTAACTAACCTTACGCTGTTTTTTTCTCATCCTTTGAAACAATCCTTCATAGCCACCATGGCATTGTTCTGGAAAGATGGAACTACTTCCATCTGCTAACTGCTGAATATCAAAGGTTACCTTGAGCCTACCTTAGTTAGTATATATCTTTGTTCTTGCTGCATAAGAAAAGGTGTATATCAAAGAATAACATATACTAAATTTTTGTTTTGCTATAAAATGATAATGTGTTTATGATCTGTGCATAATCATCTCTTCTCTTAGTAGTGCTTAGGTTTATTGTTAATTTGCTATAGGGACATAATCTTAAGAATTAGTGTAATAAATGTGTACCTGCTGGGTTATGCATGCTGAATTAATAATATAAATATTGATCTGGCAAAAGGAACTGAATAACATCAACATTTTACAGTTTATAATACCTGTAATGTACCTTGGTAAAGAATAAATTGGAGATCCTTAAAATTCAATACCTATTTAATTAATGGAAACAGTTGAATACCATTTCAATTGTGCCAGAATTTGCATGGATACATACCACATATTTGCTTACATGAGCTACACAGCTATTGGTTTGTTCGTTCTCTGTTCATTGTCTTGTTTTGTATACATACTCTTTATAGCATATAGGATGATCCTGGCAGACTAAACTTTTTGTACCAAAACTATGTCTTAGATACCAAATTCTGCCTGTGGCAGCTTGTGCATGAATGTTATATATATGCAAGAATGCATATATATATGGGGGGTGTGGCAGGGAACCATGGGAATGCAAGTCTGTTACTCATGTATTTTTTCAGGGACATCTTGTTTCAAGTGCAGTATTTCTCTTTTTGTTTTAGAGGAAGCCCACATCCGAAGGGAACCCCACACTATAAGGAAGAACAATGTGCTCCTTCATTAAGTCTAGAAATGAAGAAAGTGCTGGACTTGCAAGCCTCTATCACGTGGTATGCTCCCTAGTCACATCTTAAGAGTTTTTCTGCATGTAGATGTTATTTGTTAAAAAGTGACAGGAAAATTGGATGGGATAAACTTCGAGTAAATTTTCAGACCTGTTCATACTAGAGACTAGTATTTACTGATAGTAATTGTAAGGAGGTCAGAAAGTAAATTGTTGTGTAAGCTATCGGGTGAACTGGCTATGCAGGATTTGGAGAAGGCTGAAGTTCTGAACGACTTCTTTGCCTCGGTCTTCAACGGGAAAGGCTCTGACTGTACCAACCAAGTCTTGGAAGTCAGACACAGGGACTGTGAGAATGAAGACCTTGGGCCCACTGTAGGAGAGGATCTGGTTCGAGACCATCTTAAGAACCTGAACGTGCACAAGTCCATGGGACCTGATGAAATCCATCCATGGGTCCTGAAGGAGCTGGTGAGTGAAGTTTACAAGCCACTGTCCATCATATTTGAAAAATCATGGCAATCAGGTGAAGTTCCTGACGACTGGAAAAGGGGAAATATAACCCCCATTTTCAAGAAGGGGAAAGTGGATGACCCAGGCAATTACAGACCAGTCAGTCTCACCTCTGTGCATGGCAGAATCTTGCAGATTCTCCTGGAAGGCATGCTAAGGCACATGAAAACCAACAAGGTGCTTGGTGGCAACCAGCATGGCTTCACTAGGGGGAAATCCTGCCTGACCAATTTGGTGGCCTTCTAGGATGGGGATACAGAACTGATGGACAGGGGTAGAGCATTTGACGTCATCTACCTGGACTTGTGCAAAGCATGCGACACTGTCCCACACGACATCCTTGTCTCTAAATTGGAGAGACATTAATTTGATAGGTGGGGCACTCGGTGGATAAAGAACTGGTTGGATGGCTGCACGCAAAGAGTTGTGGTCAATGGCTCAGTGTCCGGCTGGAAGCCATTGACGAGTGGTGTCCCTCAGGGATCGATGTTGGGACCGGTCTTGTTCAACATCTTTGTCGCTGACATGGACAGTGGGATTGAGTGAGCCCTCAGCAAGTTTGCCGATGACACCAAGCTGTGTGGTTGTGTGGATACGCTGGAGGGAAGGAATGCCATCCAGAGGGACCTTGACGCGCTTGTGAGGTGGCTGATGCCAAGCTCATGAAGTTAACCATGCCGAGTGCAAGGCCCTGCACCTGGGTTGGAGCAATGCCAGGCACAGTTACAGGTTGGTCAAAGAGGAGATTGAGAGCAGCCCTGCAGAGAAGGACTTGGTGGTGGTGGTCAATGAGAAAATGAACATGAGTCGACAGTGCGCGCTCGCAGCCCAGAAAGCCAATTGTATCCTGGGCTGCATCCAAAGGAGTGTGACCAGTAGGTCGAAGGAGGTGATCCTGCCCCCCTACTCTGCTCTCATGAGACCTCACCTGGAGTATTGTGTGCAGTTCTGGTATCCTCAACATAAAAAGGACATGGAGCTGTTGGAACAAGTGCAGAGGAGGGCCACGAGGATGCTCAGGGGACTGGAGCATCTCCCATACGAAGACAGGCTGAGAGAGTTGGGGCTGTTCAGCCTGGGGAGTAGAAGGGTGCGTGGAGACGTCTTAGCAGCCTGGTAGTGTCGGAAGGGGGCCTGTAGGGATGCTGGGGAGGGACTCTTCATTAGAGACTGTAGTGACAGGACAAGGGGTAGTGGTTTCAAGCTTAAACAGGAGAGGTTCAGATTGGATATAAGGAAGAAATTCTTCCCTGTTAGGGTGGTGAGGGCTGGAATGGGTTGTGAGTGCTCCATCCCTGGCAGTGTTTAAGGCCAGGTTGGATGAAGCCTTGTGTGACATGGTTTAGTGTGAGGTGTTGCTGCTTATGTCAGGGGTGTTGGAACTAGATGATCTTAAGGTCCTTTCCAACTCTAACTGTTCTATGATTCTATGATTCTAATTCTGTCTGTGCTTGGCTGTACTGGTATTTTATATGTGCAATATACAAGTATTCATTATGTTACTAGAAATGTGCTATATGCAAGTTTTCATTATGTTACTAGAAATGTGTTTGTATTTGAGCTCAAGGTATGGATTAGAGACTTCATGGAGACATAGTAGAATAAGAGCAAAACTGTATGTAGCATTTCAGCATTTCCCCAGCTGCCTGCACAGGGTCCTGTTTGTCCTGGAAAAACTTTTTGTTTACCTATTCCTGTTTTTATTTGTTTGTTTTTGGTTTTGAGGTTTTTTTTGGGTTTGTTTGTTTTTGTGGTGACGCTCTGCCTTAAGTAAGCTTTGAACATGCTAAGTAAATTGTGTGTGAAAAGTTGGTGAAACCTTATAGCATTGGGATGGAGAGGAAAAGTAACACAGTGCAGTATGGGAAGAGGCCTCATACAAGAAAATCAATGTATATCCTGGAAAAAGCTTTCCTGAGAAGCTGCAGGTTTTTACCTGCACACAAGTAGATTAACAGTAGTATTCAGAATTTTGGAGATGTTTGCAGAAGGAGTTAGGAAAAGTCTAATTTTTTGCTTCATCAATGATCTTAGACCATGGGTAAGAAAGTGTTGTGGATTATTTACAACCTAGGCAATATCAGTAATTTTCTAGGTGAATTGTTGCCAGTAATGTCTTATGTTCTTCAAAAGTATTAAAATGATCTTCAGTAGTTCAGATGCCAGTTAAATATTTACTGCAACAGTACAGAACTGTTCGTGAACTTTGGTTCCTGGAGAAAAATAGAGATGCACACCATATTTTGTTAGCTTTGTACCTTTACTCTCTGGAGAATTTAGGCACTTAGTTTGAAACTTATTTGATGTAACTTCTTAATGGAGTTGCTGATACAGGAGAGAGTAGTACGGTGTTAGCTACGTTAATTGATTTTTTCTGTGATATTGGTAGGATATGCAGTTTTTTTGAGAATGACAAATATGGTTGTTAGTTTGCAGTCCATGTTAGAAGATCTGCTTGTTGCTACTGCTGATGGATTTCTTCATCTTGTTCATTGGGATGGTATGACCAATGGGAGGAAGGCCATCAATCTGTGTACAGTTCCATTTTCTGTGGACCTGCAGTCTTCTCGAGGTAGGTTTTGGAGGGTTTATTGCTTATGATAGTTAACTGTTGGTGAAATACTGTCTAATATAAAATATTACCTCTGTTCTCAAGCAGAGATCAGAAAAGTCTTTTGTAAACGTGAACAAAATAGCCTTCTAAAATTTATTTTTTTCTTGTGAATAAGTAAACAACTGAAAGTCTGGGTTTGCAGTATTGCTGTGTTCACATTTTTAAATTACTGGTATTTTCTCAGCAGGTTCATTTTTGGGCTTTGAAGATGTTTATATCAGAGATATGGAATACTGTGCTACGCTTGATGGTTTTGCTGTTGTTTTTAATGATGGCAGAGTTGGTTTCATTACACCAATGTCAAGTAGATTAACTGCTGAGGTATATTTCCTTTACTATTTCTATCATGTGCTCTACATTAAATGTGTTTTTCCTTGGTCTCTGCATTTCACTTGGCTTTCTACTTTAAATTCTGTTCAGCTGCAAAGAAACTAAAATTTAGCAGCTGCTTAAGGATAGCATAAACCAATACTATATATTTAATACGAAATTTTGAACTAGCACTAGATCGGTCTAGCGCTAGTTGCTGTCTATGAGAGAACATAACTGAAAGCAAACTTAATTTTTGGTTATTGCTTCAAACTGTCATTGTAGTTCTTAGATCTTCTTACTGTTTATGTGACAGAATGCCTGTTGCTACTTATAAGTGAGGTGGTAAGAAGTGTTTTCCCTATGGCAAAGTATCATAGGAACTATTTTTACCTTTGAGTCGCAATCAAGTCTTAATTTTTCTCAGTGACAAGCATACTTCAGGATTTGGTTTACATGAATCTTTTCCAAGCATTGTTTAAGAAAAAGCTAACAAATAAAAAACCCCACAAACCCAAACCACAAGAAAACCTATGAATTCCTTTCTTTACAGCAGCTTCATGGTGTTTGGGCACAAGATGTGATTGATGGAACTTGTGTGGCAGTAAATAACAAATACAGGCTAATGGCATTTGGATGTGCTAAGTAAGTTTTATAAGTCTGGATTTATGGGGGGAAAAAATTATTTCATTGTCAAGCTTAAATACCAGTGTCTTCTTACAAAGTTGTATTGCAAGAGCTGCAGAGATGAAAATGATCAGACTTTCTAGAGATTGTATAATCTGATGTATGAGGAAGGTAGGAGGGGAAAGGAAAAAAATTGTTGCTTGCTTGAGCGGCAGTTTAAACTGACGCTTGCTATTGACATTTGGAAAAAAATAAAAAAGTGGATGTACCAGTGATGAGGATTGGGAAGTGCTGCTGTCCCAGTTAATCTGTTGCCTGTTTGAATAACTGTGTTTGGAAATTAAATGTTGCAAAAGTGCCTTTAATTGCACTGTTTTGCTTACTGTTCCTCAAGATAGTTCCTTCTATATAATACTGCTTTAGCTCATCTAGAGTGCAGGTTTTTGGTTTTTTCCTTTTTCTTTTTTTTTTTTTTTAATTTTTTTATTTTGGT
>NDXB01000919.1:0-21112 GCA_002631895.1 Agapornis roseicollis
TGTGAGGTGTCCCTGCTTATGGCAGGGGGTTTGGAACTGGATGATCTTAAGGTCCTTTCCAACACTAACTATTCTATAATTCTATGATTTCCCACCCATGCTGAAGCTGGACCAGGGACTGGTCCCAACAGTGTCATCAGAGCAAAAATTACCAGGAATACCATCCTCCATGCAGTCCTTGAAGCAGGCATGAGAAGTGGCCAAGCTGTTAGGAAATCTCAGTTCTTTGTACAAGTTTATATCCAATTTCTCATCCCCAGCATGCCACAGTGTGATAGATAAGCATTCAAACCACAGAAAAACCTGAAACAAGGGAGCACTCTTATCACTAATGAAGATACATCATCACTGGGCTTGGTTCAAAGACCATTAAAGTTTCCAAGTGGTTCCAATGGGAACAAGAACAACCCTTTTCCTGAAGAAATAGAAGCATATATTAAACCTTAATTGGGAAGAGTCTCCATAAGGATTTTCCCTCTGAGGAAAAGGAGTTTTTTTTCAGATATAATTGTTTTGGAGGGAGTAATTATTCCATGGATGCTTCTCACAGTGAATTATGGCTCTTTTTATTATTTTTTCCCTGAAAATGAAAGAGCTTTAACAGTCTTATCAAGGACTGATGGCATTACCTGGCAAGCAGGGGCCATTTCAACACATATACACAGCAGTAAGAAGAATTTTTGTACAGTTTGGCTGAATATTTCTCTATTATTCTTTACCCTGCAGCACAACACAGTTTGCAGCAATTGATTGACTTAGCTGGACAGTGAGATAAAAACCTACAAATGAGACCGGTTGGAAGCTGTTCTTCTGCTGTGATTAGATGTAAACCAGCCACAGCCGGAGCCATGTTTCGCCTGGGGTCAGATCAACAGAACACAGATTCTGGGGTTTTTACATGTTAATTTTTAGTCAATTTCAGGAGGGCTGGAAATCATCGTCCTGAAAAACCCTTCAAGTGATGGAGCATGAGTGTCAGTGTGAGCATTAGTGGGAGCTACAGACTAATCACTTTTTCCTCCCTATCAGAATGGTGTTGAGGAGAGATGATGTGCAGGAGGGAGAGGATGTCTCAGATAGAAAAGAAAAAGGGACATAAATCTGGGATGGGACAGAAAGAATGAAGTAAAGCATAGCAGGGAGGAAGATAGATCCACAGAAAAAGCTATCATCTGCAAATTGCTCAGCGGTCTGCTCCTGCTTGCTGTTTCAAGCGATGTATGTGAAATCCTAAAGGTCCCTCCCCATTTTTTGCTGAGCATAGCTGCTGTTGAGAGATTGCAGACTAAGGAATCAGTCAATACTGGTATTCCTTAGGCCTCCTGGAATAATAATCCAGCTCTCCTGGAAGAGTTACTGCAAGATGTGGCAGAGATAAAAGACACTTGAAACGACAAATAACTTAAAACCATTTTGTAACTAATTTGCAGCAAAGTTTTCTTTCATCATGTCCTTCTTTTCTGCCCCAACCTCCCTATTTGTCTTATCAAATCTTGGCAGAGATATTCGCATTGAATAGAGAGCTGCTGTTGAGAAACTGTGGTTTCAGTGTTGTAATGAAGCAGCTTGCTGCCATAAATTTCAAAGGCTATTTTGGCTGCCCTAAGAAATGCTGATTTATGTCTTGAATGCATCATGGTTTTCTGCAATTAACACAACACCATCCAGAAGTTTTAAAGCATCTTAGGCAGAAGCAAATGTTTGCCTCTTTTCAAGTTATTTTTCTTATATATACTTTCTTTCATTCAACCAGCAAGTTACTCTCCATTAATAAAGTGGCTTCTGCACAAGCCTCATCCTGAGACCTGGGGAAATTCAGTTGTGTTACTTGCTGATATAGCAATTGCAAAAATAATGGTGTCAAATGTTATGTTACTGTAGGTACGAGCAGCTATCTCTATCACATGGCATTATTAGACACAGCGGCAGACAGTGAGATTGGGTTGAATGTCACACAGTTCATTCAGCAAAATATTTTTCATCTCAAGGCATTCAGACCTGCCAGATTTCTATTAATGAAAACCTGGGTTTTTTTTTTTTTAATTTAGAAAGGCTTAGCGAAAATAGAATTTCAATAATGAATCTGATTACATATTCAAGCAGATATCAATTAAAATTGTCATTATGAACAATGTTTTTTCTTGAATTTTTAACAAGATGTTAAATTTTTAATTGGTTATTTCTGTGAACAGAAAAACACACACACAAAAAAAGGGTTTTCCTTGGAAAATAACTTTGCAAGTTTGAATTGCATGTAAAACCTGAATCATGATAAAGAAAACATGCTTATGAGATTTTTGTGGTCTAAAGGACATAGAATCATAGAATGGTTTGGGCTGGGAAGGACCTTAAGATCATCTGGTTCCAACCCCCCTGCCATAAGCAGGGACACCTCACACTAGACCTCCACAATATCACAGTCTTTGTACTAACTTTCTTTTTTAATGTGGAAAGAATATTTCTATGTCTAACTTTTTGTTTTTTCTTGAAGGGTGAAGAGTTGATGGTTTAGTATAAACTGCTAATTTAATGTTTTGGTGCCTGTTTCATCTTTGGGTATGTGTGGTTTATGGAGAACCATTTCTAGAGACAGAAAACATGCATCCAAGGCAGGTGATTTTGGGGCTGAATTTGTGGCCTCCAGCTCAGAAGAATTTGCTGGGTGAGTCATGGGAAATACAATGTGGGTGTTACAGAGATCTCAACAAAATGGAGATGATTTCCCACGAAACACTGTATCTTGTGTGTTATGAAAGCCATGAGTCCCCTGTGCAACACAGAGAAACATAACCTGGCTAGGCATGCTAGCCTTTGCGGGAGACATGAAACCTCACCTTCTGTGACCCAGAGAGGATAGGTGCTGCACCAACTTCCAGTATTTTGTTTCTGAAAAGAGATTGAAACTTTATTCTCAAAAATTCATTTTTTTCAAGATGTCTTCCATCCATTTGGGGATGGGAAAGAAGGAAAAAGCTTTTTATGTTCCAAAGGACAGAAATTTTGAATTAAAATAGCTGCCATAAAAAGAGAAAATCAAGGCTACAGCAACCACTTGATACATTTTTGAGCAAGCTGCACATCAGCATTATCCAGCTTTGAATTAGGTTCTGCTCTTGTTACAGGCAGCTTTTCCTGAATTTTCTATTAAAACGCTTCCATTAATGCTTTGTGCTTGTGTTACTAGGAGATGCCACCGGATGAGGAGGAAGACATAGAATGAAAGACTAAGCAATGAAGAGGATATTTGCCTCAAATGTGACATTTGGAAAATGGTGAGTATGGAGGAAGCAGGTTAGCTGTGCAAGGCTAATATGAGCACTAAGTCGTTTGCTTGTGCTCCATCCTGATGTCAATTATTGCAGATACATAAAAAAGAATATGCTTACTGGCCCCTTGAAGTTATGCAATGGAAATACTGCCTATTTTTATGTTTGAAATAAATATATTATCCTTAGCTTTTCCTTATGGAGTCATAGCTATATATTGCAGGAATCATTCAGAGTTACTACAATAGCAATTTTCCTTGCCACGTCCTGATTGGCTAAGGTACATTTTGGTTTACAGTTAATGTACACTGCCTCAGTGAATAACTTCATAAGGTAGGAATAAATGAAAGCCCAGTGTTAAACTAGTAACTGCATTCAAAAGCATTTGGTTTATCAGACTCCTGCTGTGTCTGTTATGTGTGATTTTGATGAAGGCAAGTGCAGTAATATAACATGTGGAACATGCAAGCCTTAATGATGGCTCTGGCTCAGTACTCACCATGTTTACAGCAGCAAAAAAAAAAAATAATCCCGTTTTAAGATCAAAATACGACCTCAGGAAATACAAGGTTTATATTCCTGCCAATTCCTACTGCAGTTTCCCAGGGAGGTGTTAAACCCATTATCGGTCATCATGGATGAAATCAGCACTCCCACCTTTCAGTGCCCTTTGATTGAACGTACATAGCGAATGACAGGCTTGAAGTAAAAAATAGGTACTTTGCACTTCTGTCTACATGTACACGGAACCCATTGGGATGAAAGACTCAGCCTAAGCTGCACATAGTATTAATCATGCAGGATTGCTCCATAAAGCTGATTTTCCTTTGCTTCTTTGAAAGCCTTCTGTAATTGAGGCTTCTACTCTTTTATTCTATAGTCTGTAGTTCATATAGAGCAAGACAAATTATGATGTTGAGAAATGATGACTTTCTAAAATTTCCAACAATTTAGTGATAGAAATAAAGCAAGGAAATGTCAGAATCATTTATGGTTAAATCAGCAGGGTCTGACAGCATTTCTTTTATATATGGATTTTATCATTTCACCATTTTATAATTGCATTGGTTGGAAAACTTGGTGCAGGATACATCATCATTTTGTTGTTTTCATGGAAGTAGGGCATCCTACAGCAGACTGTGGTCCGCTTGCTTCTGCCAGAGAGACTCCATTGCTGCATCTTATTTCTATACCCTCAGCTGCCTGGGGCATGTGCAGCTTTGAGACAGGTAAGTAAGCATTGGGACTAAAAAGGTTGGACAGTTGCTAGCACAACAGTCAGGCAGGGATACGATGCTGTGAAGCACATGTGTGCGCTTTGCAGCAGACTTCAATGAGCCCAAGCAATGAGTGTCAAAGTTAAAGTGCTTTTCTGAGGGAAATCAAAGCCTGGCAGAAGTGTTGGTTGATAACACCACTCTGTTGCTCTTTGAGGTAGGCAAGAATCAGCCTGTTACCACCTGACATATAGATGCAGCGAAGTGCACTTACACTTGTACTTTAAAGACTGTGAGCCAGACTGGTACAAAGAAGTCCTAGCTTCGGAGAATTAAGCCCTGAGGCACAAAGGCCAGATCTGTACTTGAAAAAGCTCCTTTGTGTTGCTTTGCTGGCAAACCCTCCTAGAAGGAAGGAGGTGTATGTAATGCCACACAGAGTAGAGAGAGAGTTTTTATGTAGGGATACCAAGCTTTGTATGCCAGGACTTGTGTGGATAATACTTGGCTCCCAAAAGATGTTAGGGTCACTTGCTGTGGAAGCAAGTGGCTTAGCAGAGACTGGCATGACCAAAATGAGCTCCTGCCAGCTTGGGCAGCTGGGCTGAGACCTCATTGCCATTCTTGAAGATGCACTGAAGGACCCTCTCAAGAGCAACCTGTGGTACGAGGCCGTCTGCTCTATGAGGTGTTTGTTCTTACTCGTACACTACTTTTTATATTCTTCCCAGGGATGTGAGTCTTCTGGGTCAAATATTTTCCTGTTTCCTTCTCCTCTTTGTTGTTTTGTGTCTATTCCAAATGGCTGTGCTTCAATCCTTTCCTGCTAGCTACAATTCAAAATCACCCTGCTGACTACGAACCAGAGACCTTGGGCGTTAAGTCTGCTTAACCACATGGTTGTACCTCCTCTTTCTCCTGACACAGCTGGGGTGCCAGACAGTCCTTCAGAGCAGCTGCCCTGAAGGGTAGGTTTCCTGAGGAAAAGGAGGTGACTAAGGATATTTCCTTTTGAATATCTGTACAAGTTCCTGTCTGCTTTTCAGAACCACAATTTAGCAGAAACAAAGGAGCAACCAAACCGGTTGACAAACCAGTCAGTGTGTACGGCTGTTCATTTTATGCAGAGCTCAGAGATTCTGGGTTTGTGCCTGCAGAGTCACCAGATTTTAAAAATGGTAATTTCTGAGACCAATCTAAAAGGCTAATTGTTGCTGTTACTGATCTGCTTTAAAAGCCGTGATTAAACCCAAAGAGAACAGTCACAATTCCTGCCAGCTGTGGGAAGCTTTACGGCTGCCTTGTCCCAATTACAGGGTTTTTTGTAGTGAGCACACTGTATTAGCATAGCTACATCTCCCTTCTAAGAACAGTAATCATGAGAAACATTTAATTGCAGGCTTCAGACCATGTTTTTCTTTCTTTTTTTGTATAGTGCTAAAAGTGAGGGATTCTGGTGCCCCTAAAACATTCCCTTCTCCCCCTCCCCCCACCCCCAGTTTAACAACTGGTTTGGAGAAAGGGAGTCAAGGTTCAAGTTTATGTAGTCAGTATGTGTGTTCCTTTTTCCAAACAGAAGTAGCTGTCCCACAGTTTAGATGGCAGGTTCTGTTTATGCATCAATCATGCTCTGATTTTACAGGGGGTGCAGAAGGAGCAGATAGGAGAACTTGCCTAGTAAATGCTCAGAAAAACCCGGAGGGTTTGTCCTGAGGTCCCACCCAGGACACTAAGAAGGAGAAAGCAACTGTGAGCAAATGTAGTTTGTAACCGTCAGGTTCCAATTCAGAAACACAAGGCTTCAATGGGCACCTGGCCCTTGACAGCAACCCACAGTGAACACAATGCAGTCAGACTCAAGTGGAGCCCGCCTATAACTCAAGGCAGTCAGCTCCACATGGAGCCCGCCTATAGTTATATTGGTGTGCTCTACCCAACTGCAGATAGAGGGCACCCCTTTCTAAGAATCATGACTGATAAATTTAGATTGGAGATCCCTGAGTTCAGGCAAAACACAAACGAGGCACAGTAAACCTGAACTCATGTCTTTTTGTTAGTCACAATCCTGAGGGTGGTTATCTAACATATGGAGAAAGAGAGAAATTGGAGGGGGGGGTGTGTTAGAAATAGTGAACACACTGGATTCTGTGGCATCCTGTGGATCTGTTGATGGTCCTCAGCAGTCGGTGGTGGGTGCACACAGGTTCTTTGATGACATTCTTTTATAGCTGCAATGTCACTGAGTCATTCTGCTAGAGCCATCTTATGCCCATCACTGTCTTAGTGACATCAGCATTGATGGGCAATCAGCGTCCATGGTGCGGGAAGAGGAGCAGGAGGAAGATGAGGCTAGGGGGGAAGGGGGCATTGGTGGCTGACATTGAGGTGTCCTTAGCCCCCTAGTACATGGTCTCTGTGGCCACGACAGTCCTTGTTTGGTTGGCCATTTCAAACAGAAGGTAAAACTTGAAATGGCAGCAGGTTTCCTGAGACATCACAAAAAATGGTGAAGCTGAGTCCCAGAACAACACCTAGGGTTGAGTAGATCATAGCAAGAGAAAGGTTGGACTAGACCAGACTGCCTGCTCCCTGTCTGGAGTTTGTCTTCAAAAGCCAGAAGAACTCAAGAAGCTGCCTTCAAAAACCAGCCAACAAATCTCACAGAAGCCCAGGCTCTCCATTAGTAAAATGTTGAATACCTGCACTGTTGTCATGGACAGAGGAGTCTTCTAGGAACAGCATGTTGCAATAACACTGTCTAGTTCAGTTGTATTCTTCCTGGGATTTGATCCAAAGCCCACTAAGGTCAATCAGAAACTCCCACTGAATTTATAATGGCTTAAGCTCAGTTTAGTTGGAGCTGCTAATCCAATTTCCACAGCCAGTGCTGCTGTCTATGAAGTCCCAGTGCTGCTACATAAAATCTAGCTTGCTGCCAGTGGTAGCATCATTATGATTCCTGCTGGTCTCAGCTCTCTCTGAAGCAAATATGTTCACATATCTGTAGCCACAGAAACTTGGACACAAGTCTTGCAAGGTAAGCTGATTTGGCCTTGTCCATTATGGATGGAAGACCTCCAAGAACAGCCTAGAATATGGGTAAAATCAACCATAACAATTCAATAAAGTGGCACTCTTCTGCTTAATGCTGCTTTGAGAGATGTCATCTCTAGGAAGATACATGAAAATAAGTCATTAGAGATCACTGAACACATCTTCCAAAACAAGGACCATTACTAACCAGTTTTATTACCAATTTTCTCAGTTCTTTGAATAGAGAGAACTGAAAGGTCTTTATATAATTGATAGTGTAGTACTTCACATCCAGTAGGGGTATTGTACCTACCCATGAGCTGATGCAACCTTTTCTCCAGACACTTTACAAGAATAGACATACCTGTGCCGCAGGTCAAGAGTGTATGATGTAGTGATGAGTTTCTCAAATTAATTCCTGGTTTAGACATAGTTTTATTTTCTAATCTGACTATAATTATGCTCAGGAGCCAACCAGCTGGATGCAGAGCTCTGTGGCTCAATAGCTAGTGTTTTCCCACTTAAAATTCCCTTCCTGCAAGTGTTTAAGGTGTGAGCTTGATCCTTTCAGTGTTCATGAAGAGTGAAAACAGATAAGGACTCAGTGAGATAGAAAAGAAATTTATTTAGAAACTAATTTATTTAGGCTAATATTAAAGAAAAATTTGATTCATTTACAATGTCTGGCTACATGTGAGATGGAGTATATAAGTGTTTATTTCTCGCATTCCAAACCAGCTCTGTAGAGCCACAGCGATGGGGTTTCCCGTAGCATACTTTAGGGATCCCTGGAAATGAAAAGCTCTTTATGACTGGAAATCAATATCATTCACAATAAAGGGTATCACTTCCACAGCAAAATGGCCATTGAGCTGTGTAGTGTCCTTTAAGTTATTGTTGAAGTTACTAGTGTTTCAAGATTTTCTTAGTTTCTTTTATTTTCCAAGAAACTGGAGATGAAACAGCCACTATAAATCCAGTAAATCCGAAAGTGCCAGATGTATAACAGCAAGTAGTTCATCAACTTCTATTTATCTGGAATTTCTTAAAACTTGTCAGGTACAATGATGATCAGTACCAACTTCCTACCAAACAGGTCAATAGAGGCTTCAGTCTTTGATTCAGAAGCCAGATGAGTTATCCATGAAGCATCCATTAGGATACAGACCTCAGGTGTAGAAAAAGACAATGAACAATTACAGAGACTTTCTGGAGTAAAAGTGATTTAAGGCCATGATCAGCTGCTTGCTCAGAAATAACTGATAAAATCAGTGATGTGATTTTTTGTGATGCCCTGCCTGTTTTGTGTCAGGAAGATGCAGCCTTTCAATGTCTGATTAAATGTTTTTGACACTGTAGCATTGTGCTAACGGAGAACTGTTTTAGCAAGACTGTTGTGCCATTTGGTTTCAAGATATGAGTGAAATGCTGACCTCTGAATGGTGCTGAGAAAGATGCTATTCATGGCATGGAAAGGAAGTTTTTTTCTGGAGGGAATCTGCATGCACTTCTACTTGGCCATGCAGAAAGTAATAGGTGGTCCTCAAGAGTAGTTGTACTATGAGCTGCTGAGACAGGAAGTTCCTAGTAGAGTGGGGTAAAATAATACCATAGTCTGAAACCGTATTTTTTTATTGATTCATCTATTCTGCTGTTAAAAGGTAATAATTAGAATCCATGTATTACAAAGGAAAAATAAAAAAGACAACAATTAAAAGCCAGACACAAATGGGAGTTAATTCTCCAAAACCATTTCCTGTGGAGATATTGGAGGGTTTCAGCAAAGTAACTCTGTTTCCATATGAAAACCCCTGCTCTGCAATGGATCTTTGCAAAATAATCTAATTACAGTTAACACTCTTATGTTCTTTGGTGCTTTGAATAGAGCTGGTGATAATATTATGATTATTCCAAAGCAAATAGCTATGTGGTTCAGTCTGACATTTCATATGGATAAAACCACAAACATTTTATTAAAAACAATGGATAAGGGAAATCATCAGTTTTCTAGGTAACATAACAAGAGAAGAAAAACCACAACTGTTTTCTCAACAACAGGAGAAACATGCCTTGCCATACACTGTTCTATAAACACATTGAATTAAAACCGTGTTCATTGTTTCATGAACTCTAGGTGAAAGCAGGTGAAACCTTTCTCCTTCCTGAAATCTTCTGATATACCTTCCAAAATAAATGAGTATCTGCAGAGTAAGACATTCTGCTCGCTTGAAGGCTTATAACCATGCCTGAAAAAGAAAGATTAAACATGAAAGAATGGTATGAAGTCTGAGAATGTGCATTTAAATCTTCTGGTTCAATTTCAAACAGACAGACCTCATTTTTATTTTTATTGTTATTTTGTTTAATAAAGCCCTACTGGAAGCCAATGAAGTTGGAAGTACATTGGCCTTGTTTCATTTCTGGTATAATTAGTCACATATTGTTGAATGCTGACGTTAGATGGCACAATACCCACCATCAGCCTCTCTATAGAAATGAAAATCCAATTGAAATTTGCTGCTGTCTTTGCTGGTTTTGTTGAATCTCTTTTATCTTCACAGCAATCCTGTTGCAATGTTCTTAGACCAGGGAGGTTAAGTAACCTGATGTAAGTGTAACCCACGTTCACATAGGCATGGCTACACAGCCAGTTTTTCTGGTACTCTGATTCACAAACTAACATCTTTTGGTAGCTATGGTATGAGATGTGTCAGGGAGCTGGGCTCCCTCAGGGCTCTTGAATGCACGGGAAGCTCTTAGCAATCCCCTTTCTTCCCTGCAGGTCAGCACAGAGATGGTATCAAGGTAGATGGGAAAGCCTATTGAGAGCACCCTCTGCTGCCCCTGCTGGTCCACACCTGCAGAGCCACAACAGCCACAACACGGCGGCTTCACGCATGGTTCATGAACTGTTCATCCTGGCTGTGCCCCTCCGGGGCAACCTCTGCTACAATAGCTCCCTTTTCAATTGCAATCCTACCCACCCAGCCATGGCAAACCAATTCTGTTTGCACCAGAAGGATCTGCAAAGGGGCTTCTTGGAGGTGTTTGCACAGAGCCAAGGCTCACGCACTGTGGAAGGTATAATAGACTAAACCCAGACTTTGCTGAAACTGTTTGAGTGGAAGCAAGCCTGTCTGCTATTTGACTAGATGACTGACACATTATATCTCCCCCTGAGAAAGCAAATATTTTTTCTGTCAAAATGTCTGTAATACAATCCATTCTCACTCTTTCCTTGGTGTAACAGCAAAAGCTTCTACGATTTTAATCAGTGCTGGATTTTGTGCTCCCGCTAGTATTAGAAATCCAAGAACATACAACACTGTACTCCAGAGACAACTGAAGCTATTCTTTTCGAAGGTCACAGCAAATGTAATAATGCCAACAGCTCATAGGGCTCTTCATTAGGCTGTGTAAGTTTCCAATGCATCAATCACTTAGTGGAGGGTATTTACTTTCTTTAACAGGGAGGCTCGTACTTTTTTTTTTATTACTGGTAACCTAGTTTTAATTTTCCTTTATGCTACAGACATGTCTGACCCCATTGCTGTTGGGAATTCGGTGATGCAAAGCACAGAGACAGTGGTTGGATTAAACTACCCTGAGTAGGTAAGTCCAGACTGGTACCCAGAGCACCCCGCATTTCCCTGTTCCTCCTTACCATCACAGGGCTCAGGATTAGAGTGGATGATACTTGAATAGGTGGAATTTGAGTTTGAATATGTCTTCTCCCCTCTGTGCAGGTCAGCCCTATACTAAGCCTCAGTTGCATTCCATGACTATCTGAAACTTTGGAAAGAAGATTTTGGTCTGTTGTAAACCCTGCTATGATATTGAGGTTAACTAGATACCTGACACTGTAACATGGGAGTAGATAAAGTAACATAAACTGCCACTTACTTGGTCCTATCTTACGACAAAAAAAAAAATCTTGGAACTGAAAATGCCAGGCTGCATCTGCTATGGGCTCTGAAAGATGTAACTGAGGCCCCAGGTTTTGCTCCCCATGGCTGTCTCGTGCTTGGTGGACAGAGGTTCAGGCTCTCCTCATGGGCTGGATAAAACTTCTAGGGGAAATTAGCAGAAAGTTGGTTAAACAGGTGAGCAGGAATCCGTTAGCTACTGGTGAGGGTGAACACTGGGTTTTGTTGCTCCAGGCTTTGATTTCTTCTGAGCTGTTCTGTGTTTGGTTGCCTTCTCTGCCCCCAAAATAGCCATTCCTGCAGGAGCTCCTCTCCCCATCTCCTGGCCAAGAGCACAGCATGCTCCCATAGCCACGCTCCATCTGGGGCTTCCCGGCACAGACTCTCTGCCCACCTTCCAGGTGTATTTGTATGCAGCAGTTTACATTAGACACTTTAGCGTTATTTAATCAGAAATTCAGGCTCAGGGGTTTGTTTTGGGTTTCTTTGCTCTTGTTTTCTTAGTATTAGTAGCTAGCTCCTGGGAGCTTGCTGCAGACAGCCGCACTGACAGCTCTGAGCTTTGGAGAGGTGCTGATACTCTTTGAGGCTCCCTGCTCATTCTTTCCTTAATTGAAGTTTGGGGTGAGGATAAGGCTTTGCTTACACCCCTTGTGAGGCCTCATAGGCAGAGAGCTGTGCATAGTAAGAAGGCAAAAAGAGCAGACCCCTGCCTAAGGTTTGGCTTTTTTTCCCCAACCCTTCCTTGGGAAGCAGGGAAGATGTAAAGGTGCTCCACAAGCAGCGGGAGGGGAGACATAGCTTCTTCCCAGTGTTTATATATTTTTTATAGTGCTTCCCAGGGATTATATATTAATACATCAGGCTTCATCAGCTTCAGAAGAACACACACACAGAGCAACAGAGGGGCTAGGAAGAACATCGGGTCTCAACACCTCTGTGATCTCTGGCAGCACACCCATGTCCCTGCTTGCACACGTGGGACCAGGCAGAAAGAAAGAAGGAAACCAAAACCCTCAGCTGCATGTGGTGATAGCAAGAACCACCACATCTTGAGGAGGAAAGGAGCATCCCTTCCTGCTGCAAATTGTAGTGCCATGTATGTGGAGAACAGGTAGGAGCAATGCAAGTGGAAGCGGATAGAGAAAAGCAGTTATTGTGGGTTAATGGATAGCTGGCAATTATACAAATGCTCTCAAGCACAGGCAAAGAAAATGTAATTTGATTTTATTTAGTCTTCACTGGCCAAGTTAAGTTTATTTGTAAGCTAAGACTAAGCACACAAATATTTACACTATTTGGCCAGTTTTAGTCCTTGGTAGGTGTGTTCACACAGAGATTTTAATGCAGTTTCATGAGCCTTGTTCTCCTTTCTGGTGGTGGATGTGGCTCTCTCACAGGGGACGCACCACCTCTAGCTCCTGTTGGCTGCAGCCCCTGTGGGCCCCTGTAAGCCCCATCCCAATGCGTAAGCCCCATCCTCAGCCTCTCCACTATCTGAAAGTGAGCACTGGAAGGCAGATGAGAATTGTTTATTTGCTAACCAGACGAAAAGAGACCAAACAAACTGTTACTGTTCAAAAGAAGTTAAGTGATGTGCTGAACGAAATCCCTATCAAAGGTGGAAGCACACAGCCCTATCCCTGGCTTAAAAGACCACCTCTTCTCTTTCAGCAGTGCCTTGTGATGCTCATGTCTGCCCAGACAGGTTTCTGGGGGAAAGCTCACCCTGCCTGTCTGTCAGTCCTTGCTTGCTACATCACATTAGTGCCAGTTTCCAGCTGTGGCACAACATTGTTGAAATCTGTGAACACCCAAGCATCAGAACAGGATCACTGATACTCCCAATGGTTATGGGTGAGTAAACTATCTGGTAGGCATGTTTTGTTGTACTGAATGTATCGGAGATGATGCATATAGGGAGAGAGCAGGAATTTCTTACCGTAGATAGCTTTTCTTGCTATGAGACTCTTGGTTGATGTTTCTGCCAAGAATGCAGGAGCAACTGACCAAAGGTTTGGCACTCTGGTGGTGCCAGTGTATTTTTAAGTTGCTACTTCTCCATTGTGGATTTGTTTTACCCACTCTGGTGGCATCTCCCCAGCCTTTCAGTTCTGCAAATGTGGCTGACAGTCTTTCCAGTTTGATAAAGAAAACAGTAGCAATACTGTTTGGATGGAGCTGAGGTGTACCATCCTTCTGATCGTTTTTGTGGCCTGTGTCTGGACTTGCTCCAGCAGACCCATGTCTTGTACTGAGGGCTGTAGAGCTGGACATAGTACTCCAGGTGAGGTCTCATGAGAATGGAGCAGAGGGGCACCTTTGACCACTCTCCTTTTGATGCAGCCCAGGATGTAGTTGGCTTTCTAGACTGCAAGTTCACAGTAGCTACTCATGTCCACCTTGACATGCACGAGTGCCCCCAAGTCCTTCTCGGGTTACTATCAATCCATTCATCTCCAAGCTTGTATTGGTACAGGGGTTGCCCCAACCCAGGCGCAGGACCCAGTACTTGACCTTGTTGAACCTTATGAGGTTCACATGGGCCCACTTTTTGAGGTTGCCCAAGTCCCTCTGGATGGCATCCTGCCCCTCAGTGCGTCAACCTCACCATTCAGCTTAATGTCATCTGCAGACTTGTGCAAGCTGATAACAAAAGGAGATGTGTTTTGCATAGATCCACTCTGCAGAGCTCTGCTTAATACAATAGCACTCGTGGATATGTGGCTGGGATGGGGAGCTGCTCCTGTATGGCGTTTATTGTCTTACAAGTGGGGAAGGCATCCACCCAGCAGCTGAGAGAGCAAAGAGAAGAGCGATTTTCTGAATGCCTTCTGCTGAGTGGATGCAGGGCTACAATACAGCACAAGTACTCCATCTACCTGAAGTGCAGACCCACTGCTGCCAATAGATTAGCCTTAATGCCCTTGGAAGTTTTAATTCAGATAAGCAACCATGTTTCTGGCTGTAAATGTGAAGCATCTCTCTGTGGTGGAAATTTTCTTTTCTGGGAGATTATATCTGTGGATGCCAGAAGGTACTTGGCAATAAGTGCCCTCTGCATTTGTTTCCCTGCACAGTCTCCATAATTCACTCACTGCTTGAAGATGGGTTTTAGCTGAAAAATTCAGATCTCCATCTTAAAATACTTTGTTGTCCTGGCATTCTCAATTCCAGAAGTTTTTGTTCTGCTCAGGATTTCTCCACCTCGGGAATTTGGTTTGGGATCAACTGTTAAGAAATTAAATAGTTTAGCACTTTTTTTTTCATTTGGTAATGCTTTTGCAGGAAAGGCCCATCAGGGAATATGGAGATAATCAGCTTGAATAAAACCCTGAGAAACTTGTCTGCACCTCTCCAAATAGGTCACCCAACAGGCAGCATCCCTGAAAATTGTATGAGGTGCCTCTGAGATAGCCTCCAGATTATTTATGGTGTTATAATTCAATTGAGTGGTAGCAGGGGATCAATGAGGGTGGCTGTGAGATTCTCGTGTGCTAGATATTTTTGGATCCTACAGAGAAAGAAATGAGTATTTAGGATTGAATAATTACAAGGGTTAGGATTTAATAGGGAATTTATACTGCAATCTGCTGATATTAGTCTAGCTGAGTAACTTCATATGGAGGCATAGTAATGAAAGCAGTCATCAAACAGGTAGCTAAGATGCTGCTTATAAATAATCAGTCAATGATCTATGAGGAAAGAGAACTGATACGCTTGAACAGTGTTTTATGACCATCCCTAAATTATGGAGATAGATGCTCTAAAATGTGAGTCTGCCTTACAGCCAGCAGCCTATAAAATCAGTAAAGCACAAAAAGGTTATGGGTTAAAGCCAGATGCATTCCTTTCTGCAACAGACTGAGAGCAAATTTTCTTTGAGTCATTTAAAGGAAATGGGGGAAAAATATGTAGCTGAGAGAATAACGTGTGCTTTAATGTGAAGGACTGAAATGCTTGCAAAGCACTTTCTTAGGGAAAGAGCATTAACTCCTGGGTTCAGAACTGTCCTGCTAGAGGTGCAGATGAAACACGACTGAGCTGAAAATATGAGCAGTATGTTGCTTCAGTTCAGCTACAACAGCAAAATAGTGAAACATGTGTAATAATAGTCCTCTTACATGCTGGGCAAGTTTAAGACACCTCTTTCAGAAGCTTTACTAGTCTTTCAAACTTTCATCTCAGTGCAAGCCCCCGTAAAGTAATAATGAACATTCCTCATTTGCTTAAACCATGAGGTTTCACTAATCAGCTCTTTCCAAGGTTTGTGAGACCTCTGCCTGCCTTTACTTATAAGCAGTCAAAAACCTACAGCTCATTAAAAGGCTACTGTCTTATCCTCCCCTCTACCAGTTCTAAGCAAATAGAAACCATTTCCATCTGTTAATCTGCTTGATGAGAGTGGGATAGCAGAGATGGAACTTCTCTGCATATCTGCGATGGGATTTCTGTATGTGGCTGCAGAGGACGCTGTTACTGACCTAATCAGATGCTCTTGAATTGCATCACGACTCATTAAACTCTCACATCACTCACTCAGTCCCACAGAAGAGTGGTTTTAGTCTGAACTACATGCAGAGCATGTAATTCCATGAGCCGAGCCCTCTTCAAAGTGCTGTTTGGGAAGCCCGGCTGCATGCTCAGCAGCCAACAGTGTGCTGCTCCTCTGATAAATCAGCAGTGCCTCCTTTTGCCTTCCCTTCAGAAGATACTGGCAACATCTGTTTCCTATTTAAATTCAAGGGTATTACTTTGATAAAAGGTCAAATGCAGTCCTGGAGGTGGGAGGATGTCTTACTGTCCTGCCAGCACTTTGCAGTTGTAGTACCTGTTATTTTCTGTGTGAGAAATCCACATTTCTAAGCCCTGCCACCTGTCAGTGGTGAACAGCAAATTTAATTTATCTCTCGGAAAGCTGTGAACAGATATGCTTTGGAGTGGAAAGTGGTATTTAGTGGTTGAAGTCCTGCACTGACATGTAGTTAATCTGGGTTCAGTCCCTGCCTTTGTCACAGGTGTGCTGCAGTCAGGGTAATATCCAGAACTGGGATGCAACCCCAAGGGTTATATACTGCAAAAGTATTTAGGATGCTTCACTTCTGTCCTCATTTAGATACCATATAGCTTCAAAGCCCAGTGTTTTCTATGTCAGGTTGCAGAACAGGGATGGGAGACCACCTGCTCATTCTCCTGTTGGGACACTGGGGAGTTAAGACAGAAAATCAGTAAAGTCAGGAAAAGGGAATAAGCAAGATGAAGTCTGAGTCTTCAACCTAGGGAGGATCTCCCTTTCAGGTTCTTTTCTCAGATCCTGGGGAATTTATGTTTTTCCTGAAAATATACAGGGAAATTTCAATACTTCCTGTAAAGGCAAAGTCAGCATTCTGTGTGATTCTGCTTATTCTCCTACATTCCTCATTGCATCACAACTCAGCTTCAGCAAGAAGATGGAGACCAACAGCAGCACCTCAGGAAAGCAGCATACATTTAACCTGTGAGGATAGGGCAGCCCTGGGATATGCTTCTTAGGGGAGACCTAACCATGTTGGAGATACAGCACAAGGCAGGTGCATCTCCTGTTCCTCAGAGTGGGCAGGTAAGTGCCAGAAGCTCCTGAGATGTGATGAGTGTTGAGCACCTCTGAAACATTGTGGTGCTAACTGGACAGTAAGGTTCTGTCGACATGCTCTAGACATATTTCAGAGAGAAGGGCCCAAAATATATGACTTGGACTCTGAAAATAACCCTTATTTTTAATGAAAGCAGTTATATCATCCAACAGTCATTCCTGGAAACCACAGACCTGATAGACAGTGACAAAACTGAATGGTAATTTATGAAGAGGCCTTGTGAGATAGCAAGAATCCTTAAAATGGAAAGTTGTGCTGCATTAGTGATATAATAAAGCAGCTTTATTAGAAAATATCCGTGAACTAGCTGTTCTCTGGACAATCAAATCATGCCACTGTCTACTCACACTGCTTTTGTCAGGCTGAAATACTTCAGCACACAACTTAATAATATAATAAATATAATGAAAAAATAACCCTGACATGCTCATTTGTCTATCCTGGCACCTGTGATCTATATTTTGGAGGATATTCTGAGATGAATGGCTGAAAGATGACCCTGATTGTATTATGAAAAGCACAGGCTGTCCTTTTAAGCAAGACGATAGATTTATCTGAAGGCCAAGTATCCCCCAAGTATTAATTCTTATCTGTTTTGGGAACAATAAGAGCTGTTTCTGTCTTCTTCATAGTGCCTTTATGATAAAGAAAATATGTTCAGATTTCAGGCTATCCAACACCATTATGTGCGTATAGAGATGTGTGTATAAACACACTGGCATGTTCCAGTCCCTGATGTGCTGTCACAGCATAGGCAGCTATAGTACACAGCTGTAGGTTGCCTATGGACAGCCGAAGGCTGCCTGCAGACCAGCAAGTTAGAACTGCTCTGCTTTTGAGGGCCTAATGTACCTTACTACATGTAGCAGCAGCTCCAAGTCTGCTCTAAACTTGGGCAAAGCAAGCAAATCTCACGCTTGGGTGGCCAATGCCTATTTTTGTACGGTTTGGTATTAAAAAAGGCATTGGGCCTAGAGGAGAACTGTGAAGGTGAAAATCTGCTTTTGTATTGTATTGAGCAGAAAGAAAAGAACCCAAATGTATATCTGGACCCAAATCTCCAAAGTCCTACCAGCATATCTGAAGTTCTCTAGTGCTGACAATTTCTGTGTCAAAAGAATAAACTAGAAGATCAGTAGTTTCATTGTATAAGTAAGGAAATTTTGGTTGTTTAGTACTTACCATGGCGGCAGCATATATCTCTGCCATGCTCCATTCAAACATGCACCAAGAGAAGTCACTCCTGTTCCACATTTCCTCCCTCTGACTATCTCTGGTCACTATTAATCATTAGGCAATTACATTCTTAAAGATAAATCACCACAAGTTTCTCTTCTGTAAACAGAGAAACAGCTTTTCTTTGTAAAGATTGATTTAGTTGCCCTGCAATTTCCTGTTTAATTAAACAGGATCAGTCTGACAAATGTGGTTTTTTAAGCACTTTGTTTCTAGCTTGATTTCCTTCTCCTAGGAATGTACGAAGGCTGGACTTGTTTTTATGGCATTGTGAGGGTAGCTAGATTAATACCAGTCACTTTGCCCTTGGGTATTGACTAGTATTAATCAGCTACTTCAGATAATTTCATCTAAGGGAACTGCCAAAGTGATTCTCAACCATCCTTTATAGCATTCAGCTGGAACAAAATGAATGTCAGACCTCATTTTGAGCCAGAAGATGTGTTTTGTCCAGAGATGGGGCATCTTTGCTTTCCTTTCTCCTCAGCTGCTTTGAGCCGTGCTCAAAGGAATAGAAACTCTACTGGTCCATATCAGAGATCTGCGTGTTGAGGAAGTAAAATATATGCTCACGGACTGCGTCTTCTTCAGAAAGGTAAAGGATCTCCTGAGATGGGGCATGTGCTGAGAAATTTGCAGGCACAAACTTGAGGATTATCCTTAGATGGATTTGGGGATTGCAGCTTGAAACATATCCCCAGACACAACAACAAATCAAGAGCCTGGAGCCCTCTGTTTGGAGGGAAGAAGGATGAGAAGGACATTGCTATATGGGGTACTGAATCATGAGGATGGGAGATGCAGCTGTTAGCCTGGTTCTTCAACATTCAGGCTAGAGTACCTGGTGAATGAGGATGATTTTCAAAAGGAATTTGTTTGCATACAGGGCAGTGAGGTGCTGGTACGTGCTTCTGAGGGGGCTGAGGAGATGAATGGCACCAGCAGGTCCAGAAAGGGATCGGTCACGCTGATGAGCCACATGAAGGTAACAGGGACAGGAGGAGGAAGAGGCTGGGACAGTCAGATGGACAGTGCAACAGACCTATTATTACCTGGGTGAACTGCCCAGTGGGTGGAGAAGGAGCAGCAGCACTGGGTAGGAAGCTGTGGGGGAGCATGTGCTGTTGTGGCAGTGCTGTATTCCTGGTGCCCACTGCTGTACTAAAAAGGAGGTGTGCCCTTCTACATTGATTATTGTCTTATCCCAAAGCAGTCATCAAGATGAAGTTATATGGCCTGGGAAAATAGTAGATTGTCACATTTTTATTGGCTTTCAGATAAATATTCCCTGACACCGGAGCCATCTGTAGATTCAGTCCTGCCACTCCTTTTATTCATGCCTCTGCATAAATGATTTCTTGAAAAGGAGAAATCTAA
This sequence comes from Agapornis roseicollis, assembly GCA_002631895.1. Lineage (NCBI taxonomy): Eukaryota > Metazoa > Chordata > Aves > Psittaciformes > Psittacidae > Agapornis > Agapornis roseicollis. The sequence goes on from NDXB01000919.1 coordinate 19,689, forward strand.
AGCATCGTTTATCCCCTTTCAAGCTCTTCATTTTCATCCACCTTGGTATATCACAGAACACCCAATAAACAATTAGCATTCAACCTTCTTGTATACTTTGCACCATTATGACACCAACAAGACAAAGGTGTAACGTTCCTGATCCTTCTTCCTGAAATGGCAGCAAGGGCAGGGATTTTTCTGGGAGATATTTTCTTAAATTTTCCTTCTGGGCTTTTAAAATGATACTACTTGCCTATAGTGACCTGAGATAGCCTTACCTTGCTTGCGTTGAAAGCTCCCTGTCTTTTGTTATTAGCTCTGTTCCAGAGTTTACAGTTTGAAATGTCCTACTGGTTCATATTAATCCCATTTGACATTTGGGCTGTGGTCATAAGGTGTGCCAGAATAATTCCTTACATACAGGTTTACATGGAACATGTAAACATACAGGTTTACATGGTGTTTTGGCTTTGGCAGAAAATGGTGATACAGATGTAGGCTGTGCCCTCTCAAATGCCTTTTGCCCCTTTGAAACATGAAAGCCAAAATGTGCATGAATGTTCTGCAAACATATAGTCTCATGTGCAATGGGAGTAACAGTGATAGGATGGGTATCAGTGCTGACAGACACATCTATAGCATCACTGCCTTCTAGATGCAGCTATGGTCTGCAGAAAATTATAGTCCCACCAACTTTTAGTGCCTTCCTGCAAGGACCTCAGGCCTACCAACATATGCATATACTCCCTAACTTGTGCAGATAATCTTTGGCAGGGAGGTGGTGATAACCTCCAGGTATGGTAACATCATCTCCTGGCACAGTGGGATATGGAGGATGTCTGACCACAGAGTAGCAGTGACAAAAATGACTTTTCCCAAGGGTTCAATCTCTCTGCACGGAAGCAAAGGTGAAGAGGTGACACAGCAGGAGCTATCAGGCTCTGCAGGAATTTAACAGGCTGTGGAGAGCTGGCCTTCAATGCTGTGGCAGCTAGAGCTGAAAGGGAGTGTCACCTGTCTCNGACAAAAATGACTCTTATCTTCCCAAGGGTTCAATCTCTCTGCATGGAAGCAAAGGTGAAGAGGTGACACAGCAGGAGCTATCAGGCTCTGCAGGAATTTAACAGGCTGTGGAGAGCTGGCCTTCAATGCTGTGGCAGCTAGAGCTGAAAGGGAGTGTCACCTGTCTCTTTGAGGCTTTCATTGCTGCTTACCCTGCTGAAACATCTTCTCCCTCAGGCTAAGTGGTTCATGCCTCTTGGCTCATTGCTGTTAGAAGACATTTATGTTTCACGGCGGATGGAGTGCTGCACAACTTGTTCTTTTTTTTTTGAACTAAGGTAGATCAGCAGGCAGCGGTTCCGTCTTGGGCTGAGATTTCAGCATTATCCCACATTTCTTTAAAGCAATTGAAAGCAAAAAAAAAAAAAAAAAAAAAAAAG
>NDXB01000919.1:21223-83967 GCA_002631895.1 Agapornis roseicollis
AAAAAAAAAAAAAAAAAAAGAGTTAGGAGAGAAATATTTTCATTCTCACAAGATTTGTTCTGTTTGTGATATATTTGGGACATATATTGTGAAGGCAACAATACGATATCACAGGTGCCTTTAGAAAACCATTAAAATCCAAAATAATGAGTGAACTCTACAATGCCTGAAAATGCATTGACTTTAAGCTAAGCTGCATGAAATTTGACCTTGGCACAAACGATGGTATTTCTCCTCCTCCTCCTTTCTGACCTGTGCCTTTTCAGACGATTTGTAGATTTAATTTACAATGCATTTCCATATACAGAAGAAAAATGCTACAACTTTATCTGTCCATGGAGTCCCAGCAGTCTCAGCTTACCAGATGTTCCTTACTCATTTAAACAGTGCATTGAGCTTTGCTTAGTGTGATAATTTTGAACTGCAGAGTATGGGGACACATAATGAAGAGTTAGAGGTAGTGACTGTAAGGGTAAAATGATTCAAGGTAAGAAAACCTATTGCCATGTGTCCAGCTGCATTACCATTACTGCGGGTATTAATTGTTGTGCAAACACCTACAGGTCACTCTGAGCATAAATTATGCTTTAATTTCTTTCCTTAAGGCCAGAAACCTGATCAATAACCTTCATTTAAAAATAGGACCTCACTGCAGGGAAGTTTTTATTTTGACTCAAAGCCTTCTGATTATCAGATTGGTTTTACTGCAGCAGTGAGTGTAACTGGCTCTGTGGTGAGAAGGTTTGTCATCCACTGTACCAACCTATATCAGGGCTCATGGGAATCACTGCCCTGACCATCAGTACTACCTCTGAGCACCAAGCTGCCAGACTTATTGCTGGGTTACAAAATATAGGTTGCAGATGAGGGAGTGTGTGAAGAACAGTTTATGCAGACATGCCTTCCTATCCCTTTGGGCAGGAACAACTGACCTGGTTCTCCAGGGACTGACTCCTTTTCATAGCATTCTGGCTCTTACTCTATTTCTATGCAGCCCTGGCTCCCTGCAGCAGCCCAGGCCAGGCCAGGCATCACTCTAGAGGCAGCTTAAATGCAGCGCTATTGCCAGGAGCTCAGTAAGGGACTTCGGCGAGTGCCATGATCTGGAGCAGGGAGTTGTAGTACCTACATTTTGAGAAGCAATCATTGATAAGGGCTCACCCCCTTTCCACATCAGAGAGCCTGGAGGTGGCCACAGCCACTCAGTTTCATCAGTGAGTGGTAAAAAAAAGAAATTTCATCTTCACCCAGTTCACAGACCAAAACCTCACCCTTTTCACCAGCTGAAAGAAAACCCTAGAGTTCATGTTTGCTGAAGAAGCTGAAATCTAAGAATCCACATAGTTACAGGAGTATTTTTCCCTTAAGGAAACATGTGGTATCTTTATTGGCATTCAAGTTTCTTGGAGTTTAAAACACTTTCACCTTTTCTCTGATAACTTGCTGAAATAGTAGAAATATCTCAATCTTATTCAACTCTGCAGTAAATTATTTTTGCTATGTATTTACAGCAAGGTCAATTTTTTTCTCCCTGAATTTTGTTGCATACAATTCATTTGAATGGGGTGGCTTCTGTGTCATCTTTAATCTTCTAAATGCATCTTATGTCCAAATTATAAATCCTAGAAAGGAATGACCTATAATGAGTTCTTAACCACAGCTTTATGGCAGAACAAATACACTTCTCTAATATGCAAACTGTTAAATGTTTTCTTATCATACTAAAAGTGTGAATTAAATTATAATATGATGAAAAAGCAGCAGTTTGCAGTAATTCCAAATGTGGCAAATCTTCAGTAGTGCATAAAATTATTCAGTGAACTGTGGAAAACATCAGAGCAATTCTAGCCTTAAAGCTTTTCTTCCAACAACCAAAAAGTGCCAAAAACAAGCAAGCATAGCTAAGCATTTCATCTTGGAAGCAGCTTATTGAATTAATAAGACAAGTCAATTAATGTAATGCTCTGTTGCTTCAGGATAAAACATGAAAAGAAAAAATACGGAGCTGTTTACTGTAGTGAGATCAAGCAACCATGAAGTCGGTAAAGCTGAAGTTGCTCAGTTCTCTAAATCCTAAGGAAATTATCAACATGGCCATTGCATATGTTCACTTTATACGTAAATAATCCGTGAGATGTGGAACTTCTGTTGTCCGGACACTGGATTTAGTATCAATTTACTCCTGTTATGAGTCTGTTTTGTGTCTGTACTGCATAAACTTGAAACTGAATAGTCACTATCATTCATACTGGTGGATGTTTGGTTATATTTGATGGGCTCACCTGTGTGGCAGGTAAGAGAAGTTATCACTGAGATGTGCTGGGTATTTCATATGGGTACTGTCTGACACTTAGTCTAACCTGTACCTTGTACAGCAGTGAAGAAAATAGTGATCTGCAGTTAGAAATTGACTGTATTTCAGCAGAGCAGCCTGTGGTTACATCATGGCAAAGTTTTCATAAATTGAATGTTAAGGTTGGTAATCTTTGCTTTTTGGTCAGTTCTTCAGTTTCCATTTATCTCAACGCTAGGCTTGTAAGTGCTCAGAAATCCAGATTCTAGGTGTCTGTGAAAAAGCGTCTGAGAAGGATGGAGCCAACTAGTGATGAACAAGTGGTTTTCCTATGTAATAGACTGTATCTGCTGAGAAATCTTCATTATGCAAACTTTGGGTTTAATTTGAAAAATAGTAATAATCGTAATAGTAATAATCCTAAACTATTGTGAACTCCTATTTTTCTTCTACCCAAATCACTGCCTTTAATTGTAAGGAGCTAATTAGACTAGTTTAAATAGGGCAGCTGTAGGTTAATGAAGAGTACAGAAAGAAACTGGCTGTTGGTAGAGATGAATGCCTCAATTACTCAGGCGTAAGATGACCTTCATGTCTCACAACAGTTTTTGGAGAACAATTCTCTCATAGGTATTCATGTCAGATTCTTTTGGGAGTGTAAGGGCAGCAGCTGAAAGGGAAACTGGAGGCAGCAGTACGCTGACGAGGTCTACTCACTCAATGTATTGTGGTTGGCTTTTGGGGCTCCTTTGCAAGCATCAAGGCTTTGAATGGTATAGCTGCAGGAAGTGCTTCAAGGTGGAATCACTGTAGTCTCCAGGTAGATGTGTGGAGTATATTAAGGGAGGAGAGCATAGACTAGAAATCAGTGACAATTACTTGCTAAAGAATTTTTAAAGTTTTAGGCTGCTCTCCCTTATTTTGCCCCTGGATCTTGAATAGCACTGACTGTAAGAAATCCTGTTATCCTTCTTTCACAGCTTTATTCTGTGATAGAGAAAGGGATGTATTGTGATCCCATCAGAAGTACTTTCTGTAGGTTGCTGCTAGATGCACAGCTGAGACAGTATTGTTGAGAAGAGTTCTCTGAAGCAGAGGAAGGACAGAGAACATTGTCTTCAGCTGGTAGCATTCCTGTTTTTCTGCCTGACATCAGTGTCTGTGAGATACTAGTAGGGCTTCAGGGACTTGGTGCCAGATTTGTAAAAACTCTGGGCCACTTTACGTGAGATAACACATAAGCTCTACAAGACTGGATAGTAGAGCCTTTCAGAAAAGAAATGTAACTGAAGGAGCACTGGGGAAAAAAGTGTCCAGAAAAGAACCTAACATGTCTGTGCTTGGATCCCATATTGTGCATTTAACAGCCATTTGGTCTGTTCTTCATTCTCTATTTCAAGTCTGATCAAATCAATAGTGATAAATTGTCCTCTTGCAGAGGCATAAACTAATGGCAAGCCCCCAGTAGTCTGTGTGCTGACTTCTTGGTTCTGGTCAAGGTATACAAGACTGTAGAAGCAACAGACAGAACAGGCTCAATGAAGGTGAGGAGCTGACAATTAACTCCTCTGCTGCAAATCAAGTATCAGTAGCATATGCTTTATACACTAGGGCACACCTGAGAGAGACCCTGTGGCCCTGAGCTGTGGATTGCTGTTGTGGGCAGTGAAATACGAGGAGCTGTTGGCATAGCAGCTGTAGTGAGGTTGGTATCTCACCTTCCAAAGTACATAGGAAAAAGGACAAGAAAGATCATCACATAAATCACAGCTGTTGTGGGGGACAGCTCCCTGAATTGGGTCTTGACAGCATAGCTGCTTTTCTCTGTCTGTGGGGCAGTAGTGGTGAATAGAGATGGATGAAAATAATTAAGTGGTGTGAAAGGGAGGGTATGAGATGAAATGAAAATGAAATGAAATAGGAAATGAAGAGGAATGGCAGGTGTGAGGAAGAAATTGCATATTCCCCTGGGCAATACTTTAGATTATAGGCAGTTTTCTTCAAATCTGGGTGGGTCTCTAGCCCTCATTTCTAACAAAATCAAGGACAGCCATCTGAAAGAGCAAGCAAAAGAGAGACAATGGGAAGTGGGTTAGTAACTTGCCGCTCAGACACGTATATTGTTTCTGGTCATACAAATTTGACCACATTGCCACATGGTAAGAAACAAAAATAATCTGACAATGAGTCTTGGATGAAAAACTGTCATACATACCTATGCCTGTCATGTGAGAAAGACCTCTGCACATTTCTGAGCTGCACTCAGGAATTAAAGGTACTTGTCAAGCAACAGCAAAACGTTTTATCAAAGATCTCCAAGCATTCCCACAGATGAATATTTGCCAAAAAATGAAGTAATTTTTTTTTATTTCCCATTCACTTAGTTACCCTGTGTAGTATCCTCTCCCTTGGCAGCTTAGTATCCTGCTCACTTGAGGGCAAGTTATTTGTCCTTCTTGTTGGCTGGTTCGGGAACTTCCTGGTGTGGGGGAATGCATGCTTTCTCTGCTCAAAGTCAACTTTTGCATGAAAATCATTCTATCTGATGAGCATCTCTGAGAAATTGTGACCTCCAAAAGAAGGACTGTTGGCTATGTTTGTTTCTCAGTCCATCACAGTTAAGCACAGCCTTTTCTGTGGTTTTTTCCATCTCTCTTCTGATCTGAAAGGCTCAAAGCAACTTATACTTAAGGACCCATGAAACCAGACTAAGGCAGGACTGTGCCACTATGTCCCTGTGGGAGCAGATGTCGGAGTAAGTGTAGTGGTGGTGTTTCACGCATTTGTGGTTTGAAAATCCCAGCTGAAGGGAGGTAAGCAAGTTCTGAGCCATTGGTTCTTGCAGGCAATTGTCCACACTTGACTGCAGGCACCCTAATTGTGCTCTCTGTGGCTTGATCTAAAAGCCAGGGTCTGCTGTCAGTGAGATTTTACTGATGTGAACTGTAGATGAACCATCTGCAATGATGACCTAAAATCCAGGAGTCCTCAGTTCTATTACTGGCTCTGCTGTAGTTCTTTAGGATAACCTTAGACAGGTCTCAAGTCTTATGAGTCTTCGTTTCCTACCTGCAAAGCAGAAGAGTCAGTTTCTTTTCCTCAGAGTGGCATGGTTTTATAGAGTACAAATACTTGTGAAGTTAAGTGGTTTGACTGTGCGAGCATTTCAGAGAAGAAACCATAAATATGTGTCAGGCCTATGATCTGAATTCAAACCGGTGAACTAGAAAAATTGTTGACAGCCTTAAACCAACTGCCCTGTGCGCACATCTCCTTCTGTCTACCTGAAAGATTATTTGTGGAATGTGTTTCTATTTTTCTCTGACAAAAAAAAAAATAGAATACCAAGCAAAGAAGCATGACCCATTTCTTTGTCAGGTAAGCTCTAAACCCTGCTTACTGGGATGCAACTGAGGCATTGATAATTTTACAGTACAATATTCATCCTGCCACTGAAGGAAAAACAAAAGACTGCCACCTTCAGATGAAATGAATGTGCTCTCCAAGCCAAGGTATGTTTATCTCCACAGCTTCTCTTGATCTGTAATTATATTTAGACCATACAGCAGGATAGAAAAGTGGCAAATGAGGAGAGTTAGAAACGTAACGGATGATTTTATGATGTGAAAATAGAATACACCACTGAAAGTATCTGCAAACTCTGTTGTCAATCAGTAGGTCTGATAGGAGCATGGCTCATCAGTTACTGGATCACCTTCAGAGTCCTTTCTCTGTGTAACACACCAACTTTAAGTACACATCATGATGTTCATAATTGTTGGCTATAGGAGTGGATTTACTCCATGTATCTTTTTAATTCAGACATAGCATGTAGCAATGTTAAGTCATACCACACTGAGCTCTTTATTACCAGAGATTTTTGGACAGAAGCACATAATCTAGATTTTCTGAATCAATAGGCAGATGGTAGCTATTTTTTTCTTTTTCAGTATTTTTTCCAACTTGTACATTTCAGATTTACATAACTTGTTTTTTTCACACATTTGAAGAAGAAACATTGACAGAAATCTAAATTTATCTTGGATGCATTTACAACTACTTTTCTCCCTGGCATGTCTCTGTCTAGGCTTCTGCCAAAAAGCAGGAACTTTTACCTTTCTCTTCTATGGATGTAAATACTTTTAAACATTGTGCAGAGTGGCATAACTGTCACTTTCTCATGAGGATGTGGACCCTCATTCACTCCACTCCTGAAATACATTGTGTTTCCATTGCCCAAGGTAAGCTGCTCTATCATCTTCCTGCTACATGCTGTGTTACTGTGCATCTTGCTGAAATACATGATCATTGTGACTTCAAACTGGTTGGGTTTTTTTACTATTGTTTTCAATTTGGTTCACTGGAACAATGAAGATAAGCTGCATCCGGCTCTCCATTTGACTTCACGTTTTATTAGTCATTATTTTTGCAAAGGCCTTAATTCCCATCTAGAACTTTTTAATTAAAACATCAATTTCTCAGTGCCACACTTCATGAGCAGATTTTGCAGCAACTTCAAAGAGACACAGATGTTTACTGAATTTGGTGTGGTGATATCTGAGGCTGCCTACTGGCAACAAAAAATTCATAAGCATCTCTAAGAAACTTTGCTGTGGTAATGACAACATTTCCTTCTTATGTTTTAGCAAGTCTAATATTTCCCACTTTCAACAGGCATATTTCATAGACACAGGCATAAGCATTGTTGTCTACTCACAGATATACCATGTCAGGTACACTGCTATGGGGTAAGTACCTCTCAGTGGTGATAACTTGGGCTTTGCAAAGGGCACAAAAGGCCATGGGTTACTTTGCTGTGTGGGGTTATCCGTAGGCTTGGAATAAGGAAACCAAAGTTAAATTTCTGCTCAGTTTTCCATACCTTCCAATATGAATTTGAGTGGCCATTTACCTTTGTGTGCCTCAGTTCTTGCTGTTAAATGGATGATAACATACATATCCTGGCTTTTAATCAACTTATTGCCTGGTGGCAGAGTCTGTCTCCCAGTGCACCAAGGGCTTCCTAGGTCTAGAGGGTTTTTTTTTAAAGTACTGTTGTAGTAAAATGCAGAATTGCTAAGGATTTATTCTGGAGGAGTTCCTCCTTACTTGTGGTAGGTGAGCCTGGAGCTGGTCTGAGATCTCCTTTGGGGATCACATCTATGTGAGGATAACCAAGCAGGCAGTGGTCCTCTCCTCATTGAGATGATGGGACCAAGAAAACATGGCTATGGCAAACCATATCTAAAACACAGACTAGGGTCCAGGTATCTTCTGTGGTTTAGTGAAGTGGCTATGGCCAGAAAATGCATGTTCTTCTCACTGGGCCACAGGTGAGGCTGGTGTCTATGTGCTAGGACATATAATATGCTCCTATTTAGTCTTTCTGTGCACAGAAGAAAACCAAGTTTCTTCCCTGACCACTTTTCACTCTCATGTCTTTTTGAAGGGGAAATAATAGAGCATATGCTTTTCCAATGTGAGCATCAGCCAAGGACCAGCACGTAAAGCTGGCATGGAGCATGGCGTGACACATCATGTAGCTGCTTTAATATACAGTGTAATTACAGTGACAAATTTCTGCCTCTTGAAGCATAACGGTCTGAAGTGGTTGCCCTGAAGGAGAAAGAAAGTTAGCGTGAGAATTTTGACCAACTCTAGCTTGGGAAATGCAGCACTTCCTCTGCGAGGGATTAAAAGTGATCAGCATGGCCAAAGGGGTCCTGTGAGAGACAAGGTAAGCAGGCTGAAAGGGAATTGGAAACATTAAAGAAATTAAACTGTACTGGATAGAACAAGTTTTACAGTTCCTTATTCCTTTTTGATTCAGTAGCATTAGGCATACTGAAAGGTAGATTGTGCAGACTTATGCGTGACAGCAGGATACTTTTCCACACGAATAACCCCCCTCAAATTAATTGGACTGCTCGCAAAGTGACTGGGAATGTGAACTTGGCTTGCACATGTCAGCCCTCAGATGTGATCTTTCTTCAGTGATGCAAGAGCCAGGCTGCATAGTGAACAGCAACAGCTTAGCTAGAAATGTGAATTCAAACCATTTGCAGTGAGTAAATCAATGTCTCTGTGGATGCATCCTTGCTGAAGAGCGTCTCAACTCAGCTGGTTCACCTGATCAAGAAACAGATTAAAATTAATCTGAAAGGAACTATTCCTGAAATTAAGACATGGCTTAGACACAGTTTGCTTACTGCAAACTGTTGTGCATTTGCTGTGCCATGGAATTGCCCATATGCATGTTTTAGCTGGTGGCAGATGCTCTCAATGAGAATTAGCCTGACCTGCAACAGGGGAAACTTAAAATTAGTTTTTTCTCCCACCTGTGCTGTGGGATAAAAGCACACAGACAGGTATGTGTGTGCCTGTGCTGCCTGAACATTCGAGGTGTCCACAGAGACATTTGCTTAACCTGAAATGCTTGTTCACCAATTGCAAATTGGCTCGTAAAAAACCAAACCATATGTTAAAGCCCTCTCCCATGTTGGTCTGGAAAGAAATAGCTTTGTTGTTGTTTCAAAGAATTAGTGAGCCAACAACACAAAGCTTTAGAGTTGGTTACTGGTTTTTTACTGTAGTCTCTATGAGCTATACAAAGTCTGAAGACATTGTATGTACAGTACACCTTTAATAAGAAGGGAGCTCACAGTCTACCAAACTCTGCCAAATAAACCTTTAATACATACTATACTTCACTCAGTAGCTGTCCATCTCTTCTTCATGGAATATCTAACAGCTCTAAAAATATTTTCTTGAAAGAGGATAGAATTATCATTGTTATATATCAATCAAGTATGGTTAATGAAGCAAAGCCAGCATGCTAGTATTGCACAAGGGGAAAAGCCTCCAGAACACAAAGTGGAACAACAAATGCCCTCAACATTCTGCCAAAGGAAACAGGAAGCTCTGGATGCCACATCGGTAGGATTCGTGTAGCTCTTAGGCATCCTTGTACCGCAGCAGGTTTGCTTTGCCTCTTCACTGCCACATTTCTCTCTGAAACACGTAGGGATCTTCCAGACCATTACAAAAAAGAAGAAAAAAATTTACAGCAGCTGCAGCAAAGTGTGGTACTATTCAATTTCTTGAAGAGTGAGGCTTTTATTTCAAAATATCATATATTAATATATATATATTTCTATATATATATATACTTTAACTGGTATAAAGTAAATTGTAGATCCAAACTTAGACTGTTGTTTGTATTTTGCAATCTCGGAAACTTTACCAAAGGAACCATTTTCTTCACCTTTATTTTCAGCTGTCAAAAATCAGGGGCATTATTTCCACCGAATACTTGCTTTCACACAGTAAAGCCACTGTTGTTGTCTGGTAAACAGTCAAAGTGCAAATAAGAAATCCATTTGGCTTGTAAATGTTGAGATGGTTTTAAACTTTCAATACTTTGTCCTCATAAATCAGCAGGGCTTTCACTGTCTCCTTGCAGATGGTGCTCTGTTAGGTCCTTGGGTGGATCTGAAGTAAGAAAGCACAAAAGCATCAGTATATAAAATATGTCATGAGAGGAAAAACAGACTATGATATTTTGTCCTGTTCATGATATAGCTGAGTTTAAATTGCAATATCTGGGGGAGAAAGGTCTTTTCTCTTGGGGCTGCAGGGATTTAAGGATGTGCAAGAGGCAGACCCTGAGCAAGCTCCTGCCTGTGCCTTGGGAGATGCTGGATGTGCATTGATCACCTTGGCTGGTGGTGTACGACAGCTTTGGGCGTTGAGCCATGCTCATCCTAGCCTTCCACCCTCCCCTTCTCAGAGTGATGCTAGTAGCTTCTGCTAAACAAAGACATGTAGATGGATCCATCTTTCATTTGGATCCACACCAACCCTCTTAGCCAAAGAAGAATAGGATAGGGAATGACTAGCTACATAACAGACCGGAAAGTCTGACTGACTTCGTCTACTCACCTTGGGTGAGATAACACAGCCTGCAACAGACCATAAAACCACCACTCTTTATGACTAACACCACAACTGATCTGGACAAGCACACTAATACCTTGAAGAGGAAACACCACCGCCCAGACAGTTTTTAAGGATGCTGAAATAAGAACAACTGACCATAAGCAAAAATACCTCTCCCGAGGAGAGGCTTTTGTTTCTTTCCTGCACTGATATACAAGATGCATGGCACAAGGCGTCCAGCTCTTTGCTAGATGGCTAGGTCAGCAATGAAACTCAAATTGACTTGAATATGAGCAGGCTCAGGCATTAAAACAGGGCTAGAAATCATTAGCTAAGCACTGGGTGATATTTTGAAATGTAGTCTTGTGGCAAGAGATATTTACTATCATCTTGTGCTCTACTGCATTGAACTGACATCTTTCTCAACTACAGAGACTGTTATCACAAAAATAGAGGGATTTATTCAGCACTTTAAATTAAAAAGACCTGGAAATCATTTGACCTATTAACATAGTTGGATAGCTTAAAACCAGAAAAGAAGACTCTGGGTTTATTTACCATTTCCTTCCTTACCCCAGTTCCCATGTTCTGCTCTCCTGGTTTGCCACTGATGAGTGACCTGATGCGTTCACTCTCTCAGGGATAAATACATCCGTTTCTTGTTTGTACACTGCCTCAGGTGTTGGTGTGGTTGGTGTAGGAGTATGGAATGACAAGGGATCATGGGGTTATGGACACCACAGCTGCTGTTTGCTGCAGCATGGGATGAACAATGGCTGCTAAGAAATGTGATGCTCAGGTCCCTCAGGGCACTCTAAAATGGTCTGCATTTCTGTGATGGCAAAATGTGTAGTGAAACAAGTGTTACTCTGGGAACTGGAGATGTGGGTGGGCTGTAATGGAGGGCACAGGCTGTGAAACTGGAGAGATGCTCTGAGCTGACCTGCTCTGCCAGTCCCCAGGTGCTCAATGCTTTAATAGTATCAGCAGAAAAACAGCTTGTTGAAGTATTTAGAGGTGTTATTAGTATGGATTACACTAAAGGGGATTTTTTGCAGACACCAATCTAACATCAAGAGCTTGTGAGTAACTCCCTCGGTTAAATGGGAAGTAGCAAAACATGGGATCCATGAAGAGCCATGTTTTCATGGTTTTCGTCAGCACTGGTTCTTACATGCATTTAAGTGCCCTTATGGGCACTATCTCCAAGCATGTAGACTGAGACCATGTTTGCATTTCCCCTGGTACCAGTTGCTGAAATGTAGTGATATATCTCCAGCCAGGTCCTAGTGCAGCTCCAACACTTTGAAGGAAAGCATTGAAACATATGTTCTTTAAGAAAAAAGGAAAAAAAAAGAAAAAAAGAAAAAGCACTGAAACTGCTCCAAAAATTGTATTACAAAATGATTTCTTTCCAGTGTTTGTCACCTGCTCTGACCATCAATAGAAAACAAATCAATTTACAGAGGCTCTGAGCTTTATAGCTTTGGCTTTAACAACTTCATTAGTGAGTGATGCTAAAAGACTAAACACACAAAGAAATGTATAAAAAGGAGGATATGCTGGCAAAAAGCCTTTACTGGATCTGTTGCCCATGTTCTTCTGATACTAATCAGTATTCATCACATCTGAGAACCAGCCACGAAGTAACACACTACACTGTAAAATTAGATATATTGTGAATATTCATACATTCTCATATATATATATACACACATACAGAGATGCTTATATGTGATTTACTGGGGGTCTTGAAGAATATACTAATAGGTATTTTAATCCTGAGAGTCATAAACATGAATGTTTTCCCTGTCAGGACAAGACCAGCTGCCTAACGTCCATGTATTTTGTGTGAGGAAAAGCCTTCCTTAAAACAGTTTACAGCCCATGGTGACTTGCTGTAGCTTTTTGGCTAATCACCACAGATATATCTAGGATGTTGACTTATTTGACTTGTTTCTTCTGCTTTCTTAACTTCCTTAAGTGCATAAATTAGACACACATGGCCCAACCTTGCAGCCTGGATTGGGGTCAATACAGATTATAGTGTAATCCCTTTCTCTGATGCCATCTGAAATGACAAAACAAAGAAAAAAAATGCCTTTTTCAGGATCTGATTGCTTCCATTATTTTATATTTATGTTGCCAGATTTGACGCAGCAGTTTGGATTCTAGCAACGTTTCAGGGATTATGAAGTAGATTTTTTGGTTGGAAAACGCAAGAGACGGTTCCTAAGCACATCATGTCATGTTGCCTTTGTCAACTGGGTTCTGTAATGATATTTTAAAGCAACAAAGCAAGATTCTACTGGAAGCAGCACCATAAGGTACTCCCCTCACAAGCTAATTAAAATAACTCCTGTGGGTAAATGAAGAAATATTTCTTTTCAGTTATGAGCACTCACTCTGTAAGTATTTAATTTAAATGAAATACAGTGATGCATACTGAAGAGATTGGACCATACATCTGCATATTAATGAAGCTGCTACATTTCCAGCAATCACTTCTAGATGCAGGCTATCGCCTAAAACTAGTTTATGTGATAAGGGTTGGGCGAGTTAAGAGCAGGACAATTTCACAGGAAAAAAGCAAATGCAATTCCTAAATTATATAATTTGCAGGCAGACTGCAGCAGTACTGAATTATTGTAATTTAACAAAAGTATAACACGCTTTGTGTTGCTTATTGCTTCTTTAATGTCACTTTCTTCCATTTTAATTCTCCGATTCACTGAGAAAGATGTTGCCTCAGTGAAAACGACATACAGTAAGTTTGTGGGTGGTTTTGGTTTTGTTTTTTGATTGCACTGCAATGCATGTACTTTAGGGCACAGTCTTATAGTGATGTTTCACTGTGGACAGATAGGTTGTGAGCATAGAGTGGTTTGCAGCCACAAAGACACTGCAAGGAAGAAACTGAGTCAAGGAATCACAATGCCCTCCAGGCTTTCTCCTTTGCTGTGGGAGATGACAAAGAGATAACATGCATCCTGTTTTCAGGGGCCACTTACTGCCTTCTACAAAGAAAACCTCTTAAATAAGTATGTATCCTACTAATTAAAAGTGATGGTAAGATCGGCCATGCCAGAAGGCACTGCTCAAGAAACTAGGGTTGCAATACAAATCATTCATCCCAGGTTATATCATACAGTGGGAAAGAAAAGAATTTGGATGGCATGGGGATTAGTGGAGGTAGAATCTACTCTTTCAACAAAAGGCTTAGAAGACATGAAAAATTGCTCAAGTCAGGACTAGAAAAAGGAAGAAATCAGGAAATCAGGACACTGAGCTTCAGATTCCTGTGAATTAGTAGCTGGTTATGAGTATGTAGAACTTCTTAAAGAGGGAAAAATTTCTTGACCTTTTTTGTTTTATTTAGCAGGTTTCAAAAGTTATTTTCCACTTCACTGAAAAACAAAATTTATTCATTCTTAAACCATATTTTCAGTTGACCACTATGTAATTCTCCTAGAAAAAAAATTAATTGTGGCATGAAAATAATTTAATGTGTGGAAAACAGTAGGTATAGGTAGCAATTTTACAAAAATGGTTGTGAAATAATTGCACAATGCAAGAAAAAAACTGGAATCCAGTTTTTAAACATACTTCTTTTTTCCAAAGGTAATCTCATAGTGGGAGAAGTGTAGCTAGCTCATTCACGTTCTTTTTGCAGCTGTATCTCTGCATTTTCCTACCAATGTATGGTCAAAGTTGGCATCACCACTTGGCCTGTTTTACCTGAATCTTCAGTATCTCAAAGGTATCTCACTAGCAAGTGCATGGGGCTAGAGCTGCTCTGAAGACCTCAAATGTAAACAGTGAGTTGAGTGCTCAGCACTTTTGTTTTGTTTGATGCTACGAAGCACCTGTACAGCTGCTGTTGCAGATGTGGCCTGGAACAGCCAAGGAATGGATGTAGGATCCAGCAGACCCCTTTGATCTAATATTCTTCCATTTAGCCATGACAAAGGCACTCAGAGATGCGATCCAGAGGTAACAATATCTGTAAGAAAGTGACCTGGTGATTCAGCAGCACCAACCTGCTGGTTATCAAGCCTGGATGCAGCTGACCAGCCTGAATCCATCTGAACTTCCACTAAATAGTAAGTATTGGATGACTGGGGAGGTATGCAGTGACCTTTAAGACTTTTACAGCAGACATGACGATGAAAAGATATGGGCAAGAAATCATTAGTGACTCCCTTTCCTATTGAGAACTCCTGGGTATAGACAGAAAGGTGACTTACTCTGGTGGTCTTGATTTTATTGCCGGTTGCACACATCCATCCAGAATTATCAGGCAACGTCTTACATTCCTCTCCTTCTAGGCAGGGCTCCATCTCACACCACCATTTCCCAATCACTATGGAAGCTAGAAGAGAAAATACAATGTTCACAGCTATGTTATAATGAAAAATCTAATTAAATAATATCTCAAGGGTCCAACACTGCATTTTAGAAGCAGAGCATCCCTTCTAGACCCTTCAATTGAAATTTAGTTGCAAGATTTCCATATTTAATTACTTGTTTTGCATCTTTTTTTCTCTAAGACAGTGCACTGCTTCCCATAGTTTCCATATACACGAGATCTCACCTACTCTCATGCTGTGATTGCAGGGAATGCTGTGATGGCAGCAATATTCCTTCAGACCAAAGAACCATCCATCTTAACAGCCCATCTTCATGAGTGTCCAATCTGGCCTTTCTGGACACATACAAGAACAAGGCAAGTTGAAAGAGATTTTCCTTAGAATATTCTCCAGGTCTTCAGGACTTGCTTTGTTTTCAACACCTATAGCTGTCTTTTTGCTGAATTTTTGGAACCCATGTAAACTTTTAGCTTTCAGTGTCCCATGGCAAGGAGCGCCGCAACAAGCAACAGGAGATAAGGTAATGATGAAGAGCAGCACTTCACTTTGTTGAAACATGATTATGAATTTTATAGAATCCATATTATCTCTAGCAGTAACTTTTAATTTCCAAATATTTAACCTTGTAAATGATGACAGTGTTTGGATCTTGTTGTTTGAATTCAGTTCTCACATATGTTTACAACCTTGAGTGTACCTTAATGAAGTTTCTTGCCTGGGAATTGGTATCTGTCTATATCCTTAACTGGATCTTAATGACATTTTTTGTCTAGGGATTTTGATCAACTTTAGCTAACCTTGCAAACTGTAACTAGTTGGTGCATGAGTGGCTCTGTCTGCCGTTTGTTTTCTCTAGCAAGAATTAATTTCATGTTTGCACTCATGAGGCCTAACTATCAAAGCTTCTTGCACACTCACTCAAATAGAGATGCTTTACCGATTCATATCATCCCAGAGTTGCTTCAAGGCCATAAAATATCTTTGAAACAGTAGACTACCTTGTATCACACTATTCAGCTCTGTAAAAGCCCTGTTGTACATGCACTGATTTCAGGACATATTGGAGGTTATAATTACATTCTTGATTTATTTTTTACCTAGTTCTTTATGCTCACAAAATCCCAAGTAGACACCTAAAAACATATCTGCAGCTGCTATTAATGTCCTTCCCCTTATTTCACAGCTACACAGACAAAGCTACCAGTCCCTTTAATCTCTGATGTATGACCAACCCACACTGAAAAATAAATGCACCAAACCCACAGATGCTCCTAGACTAAAAAGTGCATATCACTATTCCATTTCAACATGCAAGAGGAGGCTCTGTATGGACCAGAATGCAGGAGACTGCAGAAGAGAGAGACCCAGCAAGAGACAAAAGAGCATCCATAACACTTGAACTGTACTCTTGTTCTCAGGCTAGGCAAGGTGGGCAATAGGTGACCATGGCTGCAATGTTATGTATCATCAGCATTATCAACACAGTTACACCCATCACACTATCTCAACAGACCTGTTGTTGTCCCACCTAAACAGCTGACTTTGTTGCTCCAATCTTAATTTACTAGGAAAGGATGCCCTTTTGACTTTGCTCTGAGAAGAAAACTACCTTCCATAGAACTGTTCCAAATCAGCATTTTGTTTTCCAGTGAGGACTATGAAAAAATGAGTCACTGACAACACAGTCAACCCTCAAACACTTTGGATTCTTCTAGCAGCTTCATGTAACTTCTTAATGCTCCCCTGACTTTCTGATCCATCTTCCTTTACTGCAAGCTAACAACAAACACACAGATGTAAGCATATAGGTAGGTGATGCTATAAATGTGTATTTCCAAAGGGGAGACTTAAGTACACACACACCCAAGCTAAGACAAATGCCATATTCTTTAGGTAAGAATGTAATAGAAATATTTTAGATTGCTTAAATGATCACAAAGGCATGTCACGTAAACAAAAAGGAAGCTGTTTTTTAAGTAAAGCTGCTAGTAAACTCTGGGAAATGCTTAATATAGAGTGGGAAGTCCTGTAAAGAAGGTCAGTTATACACTGCTTTTCACTTTCATTTCCTCTAAAGTGCAATTAAGACTTCCTTTGGAAAGGTGAGATATTTGTACATCAGTTAAGCTGGACAAACCTGCCAATTGTTGAGATGCATGGTTGATCTGAGTGGCATATGGTCAAGATATTTGCTAGGCCATGCTGGAATGCATCCAAGTATAGCAAATAAAAATATATATAGTGCAAAATAAACCAGAATGAGAAGCAATATTTCTGGCCAGCCAATTAACTCTAATGGGAAGCTACTGCAATTCAGGAATCCAAATTAGTATATTTCAAAACAGGCCTTTACTTGGTATATGATTATACAAGCAGACTTGCTGAATAATTGCCTCAGCAGGGATATGGTTTTCACCCAATGACTTTAAACTCAGGGAGAAACACCATGTGTTTGAAAGATCCTTTAGTCTTGAAGAAGAGGTGAGTAGGTTGGAGCAAGTAAGCTAAGCTTTGAATAGACTATAATAGACTAGTTCAGTTGGAGGAGCCCTATACCAATCATCTAGCTCTCTGTGTTGTCTTTGCTATTTCTTCTCCCTCTTTATACCTACTTTTTATCACGTAATATAAGATTTCTCCATATGTACAACACACAACAAAAAACCCATTACACCTGTGCTTGCAAGGCAGTTTAATGTTGCTGTTCACATGTCCTCTTCAGAAGGGTGTCATTAATGCTGCTAACAGTGGAGAAAGAGATATCTCTCTTTGATATGCGTGAAAAGGCATGAGGGCTGAATCTGTGCTCTAATAATAGATTGTGCAGTGGGCAAACTGAAAAACTGTATCTGCTAAATACTGGCCTTCACAGCAATCATCAGAGTAGAGCATCTTCAGAATGTGTGAGAAGAATCCTGTGATATTGAATCAAAAGCAACAACACAATTATTGACTAGTATCATTAAATAACCATGGAGAAGGATCCTATGGTGCTTGGTACTAAAACCTACACAACTGAATGCCTTGGCCTAGGGACTTTACAATGTAAAACAGCAGTGTGAGATGAATACAGACTGAGAGGAGGCATGGGGAAGCCATGCTGTTCGTAGCAATTAAAATGATATAACTACTTATTGATACCATCAAATACTGCCCATGTATTTGGATATTGACCTCAAAAAATAATCAAATGCTAAGTCATTGCTGAACCTTAATATCAACCGATTCATGTGATAATCTGCAGGTTTTAGTATATATATCTTATTTTTATATCACAGTGCAGTAACAGTTACAAAATGGTATACCCAAGGTCCACCAATGAGTACTCTCATCTGTCCCTACCCAGTATAGCTGGGCTGGAAAAAGGGCTCCTTTTATAAAGGGGGAAATTAAGGCTATTTGAAACATAAAGGCTCGTGTTTGTCTCTAATATGTAAACTGGCAAAATCCTTTGTAAGTCTGAAGCACTACAAAGCTCATTGTCACATAGTCCACAGCACCACACTGTGGCAGGGGCGTCCAGAGCTCAATGAAAATTATTTCCTTTGAGTCTTGTATTTATATATTTTCTCTTCTATTAAGAGGCTTTTAATCTTTAGGACCAGTTGTCCTTCTTGGGCACTGCTGATCCTTTGAGGTCTACTTGATTTCAAAGCCTTATACTTCCAGCTCTGGTTTAAAGAGGCAGAAAAAAGCTTTAAAATGAATCAGTTTGCTGTGTTTGAGATTAGGTACACCTGTATGGGCAGGGGTGGAGAAAGCTTCCCTATGGAATACAACGCAGCTTTTCTATATTTAGGTTATGTTGCTCTGAGATGCAGTGAAGTGGTCATGTGAGAGAGAGAATAGTTAGAGTTAGGATGCTTGCCCTCAGATGGTTTGCATTCAAGATCTCCCAGATCCTGATAAACCTGAGTGCCTCTGTGACCCAAAGTGCTAGTTCTGGATGAGAATTTGAGACTCCTGCTAGTCACCAAGCTTCACAGGCTGTGAATGCTCGCGTCATGCTGAATTAGACACCTGTAGCATTTTGGAGTGGTTTTCATTGTGTTCTTCTCACTGTCTGGGGAATACAGGGAGCATGGAGTTTATTCATGCAAAGCTGCTTTGACTCAGGCAGATATCCTTAGACATGGGAAAGAAAAGGATATGATAGAAAAGAGCCTTGACTACTCCTGCTTCATTTTGTTTTGTGTCTTTTTTTTATTCCCCAGCTCCTGCTAGTGTGAATACGGGATTGCTTACATCTGAGTTCTTTTCAAGAAGATGTCTCATTTATAACAATATAAAACCCTAAGCATATAACTGATGGATCTGAGAAGAAAGGTAAAGTTCCTCAGAAATTTTTTGGTGGGTATTTTTTTTTCAATCCAATTCACATTGTTGTTTGCTTTTTTAAACTTTGTTTGCAAACCTATGGAAAATTTTTGATCAAATTATCTAGCTTTTCGTGTGTTTGGTCTGCATGGATTAACAGACAAAAAAGCATTTGGTTGAAATGACATTTTCTAACCATGGTTACCAGAGAAATAAAATACAGGTAAGAGATCTGAGGATCAGACTGCATGTAAGGAAAGAGTAAGAGAATAGTTTATATTTACTAGTGTTTACACAATTGTGTTTCATTTTAAAATGCATTTGTTTCCAAACATAATGCCCAAAGTCTTCGGTGCTTTCAGAGAACTTCCATCTTAGACTGAATTCACTGGGCTTCAGCCTGAAAAGTTCATAAGAACCTTTCTAGGTTGTGTAAGGATAGTGACTGAGTTTTGTCTTGTTCTTGTCCATCATTTGGAGCACAAAGGTTTGATGCATGAAGAGAGCTCACTGGGGACACTTTCCCCTTCAATTTCAGTAACAAATTATTCTGTTATGGAACAGTAAAAATGCACTGAATGCCTTCAAATATCTATACCTAAACTGAGGTCAACATGCAAACATTAATCTCACCCTCTTGAATATTTGGAAAAAACACAATCTATTTGATTAAAATTTCCTTACTTGTTGAAACTCCCACCTTGTTATGTTTCACATTTCTCAGTCTTCACGTTTTTGCATTAAACTGAAGCTCCTCAGCAATTCAAAGCGGTGACTAACTGCCCTCTTAAGTGATTAAAAGGACACAGGCAGAGGATGATCTGGGAGAGAACGTGCGTACACAGCCCTGAGACTTGCAGGCACTTGCTTGTGTCGTGTCTGCTACTCCAGTGTGTACAAAACAAAGCAAAGACTTCTTTGTAAGTAGAATTCTCTGTTAACTTTTCTGTATTTGTATTTAGGAAATGGCTTTAACAGTATGACAAACCACATATAAACTTTGTATAACTACAAAGACTATATTTAACAGTGTAACAATGTAACAATACTCACAGGGTAATATATACCTTCAATTCATGCTTATGGAAGACCCTGAAATCTGAAAACAGAGCAAAGTCTCATTGTGCATTTTTCAATAGTTTAGAGGGAACACGCTATGTATTAAAATGTTCCAAGATTGCTTCTGTATTTGCCATTATAAAGCCACAGCAGCTATCTCTTTTTGCCTGTGATAAAGTGTACACATTTTGTTTTCATAGAAATAGAATACAAAGGAATAGAGCTATTAGATTGCGCTTCCTCCTGATCACAGGTATCATGTTACTCCAAGGAATAAGAAACAGAGTTCTTTTTCAAAACCAGTATGACACTCGTGGCGGGATGGGAGAGTTGTTTACTGTAAGTATAAAGCATTCCATTTTAATCTAGTCTCCACCACAGAAGATTGATATAAATAAAATTTAAATAGAGAACACATTTCACAGATGCCAGCAGTGAAAAAGGTTTTGTCACCTTAATGAAAAGATACCAATTTTCTCTACATTATTCAATAAATTGTGAGTCATTTTCTACATGGATTAGATTAAAGGAAACTTCAAATTCTCCATGAGAGATTCTCGCACTGATGGAGACTTTTGGCAATGGCAATAGCACAGAGGCAGTTAAAATCTTTCAGGTCACTTTGTTGGGGTTTTTTTGTTTTTGTTTTTTTTCCTATAAGAAAGGTATAAGCTGGGATAGCAGAATCTGTGACCCTGCACTCACCTATTCTTTATAAAACAAAGTCTCAGAGAATCGAATGAGACATCTGATTTCTCTTACTTTATTGGGATGTCACGGGGTGCAGAATGAATTATGGGTGTGGGAACGCACTTTCCAAGAGGGTAAGAAAAACATAGTGAAAGAAAGTGCTATATGAAAGATATTTCATAAACAGACATAAATACTCTTTACTCTGGGAGCTGTAAAAAAGAAGCCTGGTAAGTTAAAGAATACAAACCTGAAACAAAAGATTTCAGGTTGAATAATGCTGTCTAGGAGAAATACGGGATGTTTTCCTACAGACAGATTCCATCAAACTACCTGCTTTAATTCAATCTTAGTCAATTTTAGAAGATCAATCTAATGCTCACACAGTGTAATACTTTGCTGACTTTGATAATAGACCTCTCATAACTTGAGGAAAACTGACATTTCTCCAGTTTAAAATGCAAGCACAGTGCAATCCATCTGACAAATTATGTCTCATATCTCCTAATTTTTTCAGATACAGTGTTGCTGGGTCAATTTAATACTTTTTAATTGTAGTAAGCATTAAAAAGAGATCATTATACTATTTTTTTCCTGTTAGTACTTTTTGTTCTTTGCAGTATTCTCCAGGTATTTAACCAATGTTTTATTAATTCACTGACAGAAACTTCAGAATGAAGGATTTGCTATATTATTCCACCCAGAATCCTTGGTTTTTTTTTTTTTCATTGCAACATATTCAGCAGCTAGAGTAGGTTATTTTTAAGAGTGTAACATGTATTAACAACCCTATGGGCTGCACTCAAATATACCAAGAAGATATGAAAGGGCAGATTAGATGCAAAGAATCCATGAGCAATTTCCACTTGAGATCTGCATAAACCAGCAAAAAAGAGTGCTAATTCAACAGCATGAGAAGACTCATTAGTGAAAAACCACTTCCATTGCCACTCTCTAACAGTTAGCATACTGTTAGCTAAATTGGAAAAAATGGCATAAGCATGTTGTATACTTCCCTCATAACAATATGATTAATAAGAGATGGTGTTGGCTAATCACCTGGAAATCAAAAACTCCTGAGGCTTGTTTAATCCCAGCTCTTTTTCTGACTTTCTCTGTTACTACAGGTAAATCATCTCCTTGCTGTACCACTTTTCCATTTGTAATTTTATTTACTTAAGAAGATGAGTTCTTTTTGCCTTGTTTCCTTGTATGTTTGCCTTTCACTTACTGAGCTCCAACACTGTACTGCAGCAGTTTGTGACTGACCTTTTTTTCTGCATATGTGTAACTAGTAGAGTGGTGATTGGACTGAGCCTGGGTTTCCTAGGTACTACAATAAGAAATAATAACATCATAGTTATATGAAGTCTATATTCTGCCAGAAGTCTTTTCAGCATATGCCTGATTTTCAGCTGAATAGAGATGGTCTGTTAAAAGGGGGATTTCATACAAAATGTTGTTCAGGCTGGGAGGATTGGAAGCTGAAGCTTTGTCATTTTTCCATGTCCTTCTCTTTGCACCTTTGGAAACAAATGTTGCTTAGACATATGGCTGAGGGGCAGCCATCACTGAAGTAGGACCACAATTTCTCATGGGTGGCACCTTCATGGTGAGTGAACATGCATCTTCACTTCCATAAATACATTAAAAATGACAGTATTCAAGTCCTCTGAGTACTTATAAAGTGTGTACAGCTGTTCAGAGGTAAAACCCCTCAGTTTTGTTAGCTAGGTACACAGACAAAACCAGCCAGATTTTAAGAACTGTAGAATTTGCATAATTATTTTGGAGTTGGGTGTAACCCGGAGATCTCAGCAGCACTAAGTACAGGCCAATAAAAAAGCAGTCCACATTGGTTTGGGGCCATACAGTTCAGATTGTGGGATCTTTTAAAAGTCTCAGCTTTTCAGGTAATGAAAAAAATGAGGCTGATGGATTGTAGCCCTCCTTCCCAGAGATGTCAGCAGATCCCAGATCAGTTGAATTGGTTTTGGTAGCTGGCTCTTAGCCCCTGCTCTCATTTTTTAATACTGTACTCAAAAGGTGTTGTTGGCTTTTCTAATTATTCCACATTCCACTGAGCTCAGACACGACCAATGCTTGACATTTTTCCTCTGACAGCTATGGATCATAGTTGATATAATAACTAAACCTTCATTGTATTATCTGTGTGGAAACTTGATTTCTACAATGAAAAGCAGTGCAAGCCTCAACAGTACAGGTTTTTGCAGATATCTGTGGCAGAGAGGAAGGACATGAAATGATAAAATAAATCATGTCTGATAAACTTGTCTCCCCAAAAGCACATAGTGTATTCTGTGACCTTCTGGAGTGCTAGGACATAGCTTTACATTTTTCCTTGGCAATTCTTGAATTCACGTACAGCAACACACATCTAAAGCAAGCATCAAGCTGCCCACCTTTATTTGTAGCTTTATGTGTATGAAATTATTGTTGTTTGACATAACCTTACTGCAAAGACAGTGGGTCATTGCAGAGTGATCTGCTGACACTAAGTGCTAATGAGACTAATGAAAACATGAAATGCTTACATGCAGGGAGGTGAAATGAATGCAGGTGACAGAGGGTCCCCTCCCAACCTGTATGGGGAAAACTGATCTTTTGTAGGTTAGGAAGACCCATTGCTGCATATTTATTACTGAAGTTTGGAACTGAATCCATCCCTTGCTGCAGAACAAAACTGAAAGCAGGCGAATAAAATATTTGTGCAGTGTAGCAGTGTTATTTACACCCTATCTGAACTGCTTCTACATATCCTTGTGAAAGCTTAGTCTTATTGTTATATATTTAATGAAATACCAAAGAACTGCAGCATAATTATACATTTTTGCAAAGACAATAGGAAGTGGCTTATAAATATTCACACACATGTTTCATACCAGAGTTGAGGACTGGTGTGTCATCAAAGAAGCAAAATGTCTCCATGCAATATTAATTTTTCATTAATAATATATCATTAATTAAGAAAATGAATGAGTTGAAATACAGAGAGAGAAAAGTCAGGCCTTGAGACAAGGATACAGGAGGTAGAGAGGTGTGTGGGTGGCCTTCCAACGCCAATCCTCTGGTGGCTGCAGGGACCTGAAGTCATATATATATATATATATGTATGTGTCTATGTGTGTGTATATATATATATATATACAAACACACATATAAATATATATATATATGTATGTGTATAAATATATATAGATTATGATCTGCTGTGGTCTTGTTGTGGAGATGTTTGCTCACACAACCAAGGATTTCTGGGAAATTACTGTGTTGAACCAAAGATATCATTATTATGCCGTAGTCTCTCATGTTGGTGGAAGAAACACCCAAGAGGAACAATTATTGCCTGCTTTTGCATTATAAACCAATGATCTGTGTTTAGATTCTGATCCAGCAGTTACTGAAGAAACAGGAAAAATAATCCTCATTAGTTTTTGCAGGCTTTAGCCCAAATCTGATGCTTCTAAAAGTTGCATTTGCTCAAACGTGAATCCCCTGAGCTGCAGGGGATTGGGTTTAGTGAGGTGGAAGGGAAATGCTGCAAGATGGGCTCTGAAGGGTGAAAGTCTATGACAAGATTTTGACTGAATGAAGTGCCAGAATCATAGTTTAGCAGCAAAGCACTCTATGAAAAAACACTGAAGATGAATAAATTATAGAACTCTAATGCATTTATAAGGCATAACAAAGCATGCATAATATACTGGATAGCCATCAATTATGAAATTAAATTCTGGTGTACTGCTTGGGTATAAATAGTGTAGTATTTGTCTCTTGTTTCCAGTCTAAAAAGAAGATTCTAGTAAATAAATATATAAGGCAAATTCTTCCACTGAATCTACAGAAATTAATAACACATAATGTAATTATGCATTGTCAGTCAATGAAATACACATATTTTAACTTTGTGCATGGGTTTTGGTTTTTTTTTCATGAGAAAAGGATTGTCGTTTGTTTGTTTTTAAATGCAAGCTATTATATTGTCACTGTTTTTCTCTGTGAAAAATACTAACACCCACCATCACATGTCTTTGGCCTGTTTAGCAGCATTAAAGCTAACTTGTCCACAGTTGGTGATTAAAAGACTTGTAATACATTCTTGGCATGTTCTCTTTCCCCTGAAACGTTCTGCTGTGTCCTCCAACCTAATAAAATTTGCATAAATCTATTACCAATCTATTACACACATGCAGAAGAACAACAGCCTTCATTAGTTGTTTGTTGGCATGTGTCTGGTTGATTTTCAGAGCAATGTGTGTCAAAGCCCTGATAAGTGTAACCCATGGATGATCCAGGATACTCCAGGAAAGGATGGGAATAACCTTTTGCCATTGTCTGTACCCATCAACAATTTTCAGACAATAGCAACTATAGAAATTTGTTTATGGCAAACTAGTTTGCAGCTAGTGGAGTGTTATTTAAACCCCCTCCAACCAACAAGCTTGCGTGCAAAATAAAGGAGGTTTTATTTTCCTAACATTGGTGCTATGAACTTGCCCATGGTGTGCCACTTTATGAACAAAGGTACCAAGTGGCTGAGTTTCCAAACGTTTTTAAGAGGTAGTTTAGTTAACCTGCATTTATCTCTACTACAAAAAGACAATGTGCTCCAAATTCGCTTCTATGAATAAATTTCTGTTGTATAAATAATACACCTATAGAGCGCTTGAATCTCCACAGACTAGCTCTCAAAACTTATCTCACAAGGGCATAGTTTAAAATCTCTGTGGAAGAAGCTGTTTTCAAAGGTTAAATGAGCCAACTGCCACTCCACAAGGTAATTACTGATTTATTAAAAGTGTTGTATTCATTCAAATCTCTTTGTTCTGTGCTGCAAGACAAGTCTAATTTTGTTTTAAAGATTAAAGGAACATTTGTTTTTGTAAACAAATCCCTAGCTACTATTACAAATTACATCATACATAATCTTGACATGATAGATTTGGAGATATTTCAGTGTAACAATGCCAGTGCAATCAAACAAGAACTGTGAGACTGAACAAAAATTGATGAATCGAGCACACAATACTTTGTATCCCATATCATAGCTTAATTACTGCTTCAATATGCATGGAATAAGAGAAGTAACTCAATTACAAAAGCTTATCAGCAAGACTTAAAAACGTGAAAATCGTGAGTGGATATTAAACTGACCTTAACTGACAAGCTTTTCTTTGAAATTATGTTTTCCTTCAGTGCTCAGAATGCTTATTTACTCTAAAACATTTTACAGAGCTGAGAAGTCTGTTAATGGGTACTTGAAATTTCATGGCCGTATTGGTATTGGCACAGCTCATGTCTTTTTGTCTCCATTCAATTTAACCCTGAGTTGCATTGCTTTAAAAGATGAAAATTCACTACCATTTACAGTGGTTTCTCTCCCCTTTTTTACCTTGGAGGAGTCCCTGGATTGCGCTTCTAGGTAAATCTTTGCTACGAATAATTTATACGATGACCTTACTCTGTTGTCCTTAAAGTGAATAATCCTGAGTTTATGCAAGGATCATTATTTGCTATGTAATGCAGATGATGCACTCTTGAAAAATAACCAGATGGGAAGAGCTGCGAGTCTTAGACTCTAGGTACTCCAGAAATCTCATGCACACTCCGCTCAGATGATTCTTAGCTATGAGGCCGTAAGCTCTATTCTCATCACAACAAATAGGAGTTTAACATTTTATTTTTCACAAACATCTGTCCTTGTTCTATTTGATCTCATTAATGCTCATACAAAATGAATGTAAATGGAGCTTAAGCATGCCCAGCACACATTCTTTTAGAAATCTGAGCATGAATTAGCTTAAAATGCTTTGCAGGGTATGTTCAGCTCTGCCAGTTGCAAAGTGTAGGCAAGCAGAAACACTCCAAAGATGAATAGCTAAACAAAGGTACTGAGAATTGCTATAGTTACTAGCAAACTGAAGCAGAAGTTGTTTTAGATGAGATTCTGTAACACTCCTTGTTCATCTTTTTAAAGCATTTCAAAACAACGCAAGATTGAAATAGCTGGGTTTTCTTTCTAAATAGTCACCTCCACAAATACTTGATAGTTAAAAGTAAATCATATAGGGAAGAAAACTGGCTAGTGAATTGCCTAATTCTGGACTTCAATTTACAACCCTCAGGTTAGTAAGACTTCTGATTTCCTGCTTTAGCAAGGATCGCCAATGGAAGAGACGATCGATGAAGAGAACTAGCTGGGAAAAATGTAAAGGCTGGATTTGTGGAGGTAATCTGAACTGTCATTACTCTTATAGGTGAGTCCATCTTTACTAGTGCTTCTATTTTTATCAACCACCTTGAGCTCACAGCTTGAGGCTTTGCATTTGGTCTATTTTGTATGACCACAAACTGACTTTAACAAGTTCTCCAGAAATTCATGTATCCACAAGAGGCTCCTTGAACACAGGACAGTTAAGAAAGAAGCATATAGTTAAGGGAATCATTGCTGGACATCTCTTTCTATTTAATCAGTTTAATTATCCATTACCCAAATTCTGCAGACACACTTCAGTCCTGATTGGCACCTGCCATTTATAATGTTCAATATCCTTGGCAGGCAGACATTACCATGTGCACTGGGACTCAAAAGATGGAAATGTCTACAAAGTGGGTCTTTACCTTAGCAACCAACACTGCAAAACTAAGCACTCCAAAGCAGAAACTTCCTCCCATCTGGAAAAGAATTTCCAGGAATGTTTATCCAGATAAGTTTTCGCTATCCTGATTCTGCCATTTTTTTATTTAATTTTGGTTTTGCCTATCTTCACATATAAGAAATTCCCTTGCATTATTGAGCTTGATCTGCCATAGAGCTGTAGGATTGATATTCTTGCCAGTACCACTTACAGTATCTGACTTCTTATTTAATCAATCGATCTGGGTGACTGACTCCTTCTTTCACTTGCTCCAGGAGTCTCCTTAGTACCTCGGTCCCCTTCTGCTTTAATAAGCAGAATTTAATTCAGTCTCCACAACAGTAATCTCAAACTGATGGCTCCTCTCATAAGACACTAATCATGGGTAACTGAATGCCCACATACTTGATTGTGTGTCACATTAAGTACTAACCCTCTAAGACAGAAATGTTGTTATTTCACTTTAAAGTTTAGGTGCTGGTTTTTATTATATCTGCTTCCTAGATATAAATGCTCTGTCCCCTGTGATAACAGGCACTAGAAATGGCTTTGTTACAGAAGGTAGTCTTTGGAGTTTTGTAATTTAACTTCAGGTAGAAAATGGTAATTTATTATGAGCGCCTTTTGCACAGGCTTCCTCAAATATTTATAAACTCATTTAAATAATTAATACAGGAGTTTTAATAAACTGTTTATATTCACAAAAAGAACATAATTTGCAGGAAGGACTGTTCAGGTGCTAGGAAACATGGATAGACCACATGAATTAAAAATAATGGCTTGGATCTAAAGTTTACATGACCTTTTTACAAGTTGTCTAAGGTTGCTTTCCTAGGGTGAAAAAGTGCTTCTGTTGAACTGGTTAAGCTATGCACTGTACAGGCTATTTCAGGAAGAAAAAAAGCACAACCTTCTATCAAGTTAGAAGTGGCCAGAGATGTCAAGGGCTGAAAGGAAGATCCAGGAAATTATAGGCACATCAATCCCTAGGAAGGGGACTGTGGCTGTGTGCTATTCCAGGAAAGTTAAAACAGGTTTTCATACATTTGGACAAGTTTGCATTTATCATTTAGAGCAGGTTATTATTTAATCAAGCATAAGCTATCTAAACCAGCCTGTGACCATCTTATTATGGTTAATAACAATAAAATCCTATTAAGAAAGCCATTACTTCATAGGGATCCATCCAGCTAGGGCTTTCCCAGACTGTGTGGGCAGCAGTGATTTCCTTCCTCTGCCTCTGAAGCCAAGTTGAACACATGGCTCTGATAGGACACTTGAAGAATGTCAGATTCAGGCTACTTCAGGGCAAAGAGCAGTTGTTCTCTATTCAGTTTCCTCCCATATATCCATTTCTATCAGACTGAGGGGTATTTAGCTGTGCTGAGGTGATAAACCCATCTTGCTGAGCTAAGCATGTACCCAGGCATAGTAGGGTTGTACAGGCTGCAGGGCAAAATCTGCCTGCTAGTGCTGTGCAGGCTCGCTCTCATCCTCAGAAAACAGCCTGGACCTCACACTTGACTTCTGCCCTTCATCCATATAGCACTGAAAATGTATTGTTTCCTGACTTCCTCTAGTTAATAAGTAATTTCTATGGCTCAAGGCATGCCTCTCAATATGTGTGTGGGAAAGCTTGCCTTTCACCCCACTATCATTTATCCTTTCCAAGGTTAACTAAACCTCCATGAATCACCTAAGTGCAAAAAGATGCAGGCAGCTTTTTCTGAAACAGAGCTTATTGCAGGTCCACGAGCTCCTGAATGAGTACAGGATCTCCCCTATACTGAGTGCTGTCCCTCTGAGATACCAACTACTTTCACTGCTTCAGGCAGTGTGAACTCAAAGTCATATCACAAAGCCAAACTTTTCCCAAAGAAATAACAGGTGGAAAGGAGACAGATATTTCCCCTCTTTTTCTCCCCCTCACTTCTTCTATATAAACACAGCACATTAGAAAGGTGATTACAGATATTTCAAATAACAAACAAAACCATGCTTTTCTTGTAACTTCTTCTGATACCTTGAAACTCATGGGTATTATATTCTGCAAACAGTTCCTCTTTGCATAAACCACTAGCAATCTCCAGCTCCAACCCTGCAGAGAGCTTCAGCAACTAAACCAAGGTGGATAGCAGGGAAGGAGAGGAAAGTATGCAAATTTAACTGAGCACACTATAATTACTAATTCATAGCAGAACAGATCACAGTATTTCACGCTTATCCCATGTAATTCAGTCACAGCAGTATTCATTTTACTATTAATTTTAATAGAATAATTACCTTTATAAAGAAGAAAGTAACTACCTTTAGAGAGTCAGATTCTCAGGTGGAGAAGATATTGTGATTTATGCTATTCTCATAAATTTTGTCATCTTTCTTTTTATTTCCTTTGAAAAGGAATTGAGTAATTGACTACTGGTCAGACTTACAGAGATAATCTATGCTAAATGAAGCAAAATAAAAAGAAATGGTGAAGCAAAGAAATGCAAACACTTAATGGTAAAATTTACACATATGCATTTGAGTAGTTTATGCATGACTTGCAGATACACACACACACACATATGAGTCTAAACAGTCAGTTCCCAGTCCATTCCCAATACTGTCTGACAGCACACGTTGCTGAATGCATAATGTTATGTGTCCAGATTCAACTCTGTAAACTGGCAAGGAGCTTGGGATTCCAGTAACATCCTTCTTGAGTATTAGCAGAGAGGTTTTAGAAGATGAGCTGTAAAAATGACCTACAAAATAAGGAACCGACAGCTATTTCATTATCTCAAGAGCACAGAGAGATATGCAAGCCACTTAAAATTTTTGCTCTTGGCCACCAGAAACTTCTGATGGAAATGCTTCATAACCTGCAGCTGTTATAGTTCATATGTTTTTGAGAATAAGCTTAGATCATATACACCTGCTACTTGCTGCCCTCAGAGACATGCTGCCTTTATTCCAGTTTTCCCTGGCATTTTCCTTTCCTTGTTCTTTTCCTTCATTTTTGTGTCCAGGCTTGCAGAGGTAGATCTGCCTTTTGCCAGAGCTGGTGAGGCAGAGGTAGACCTGAGCACCAGGAGCTGCTGGGCAGCTTCTGCTTCTCTTCTTAACCACCTTCAGCTGATGTAATTTAGATACTTAAAGGTGTTACATTATACTGAAGTGAATTTCTTTGAGAATTATGACTGAAATTAATTGAATTTATGCCCCATCCAGGAGTATATGCCCTCTTGTTGTGATTAAGATAATACATTGCTTGAAACAGAAGTTAAAATGCCTCAAAATAAAGAAAAAGAATTTCAAGATAATTGTTTCCTTTCTCTCTGCCAAGATTTCATATTCAACTATTTTATTTCAGGGTTCTGTTCAAATTGAAACTAGTACAGCATTATAGGCAAAGAGAAACCAATCTCAGAGGGGGAAAAAAGAAGAACCAAATATAGGTTAAAAAGCTGCCTCTCCAAAGATTTTGAAATATGAGAAGCCTGGCTCTGCATGTAAGATTAATGACAGCTAAGTGTGCACTGAATAGTTCAGCTCAAATCTGGGGAAAGGTTTACCCTAAGTATCTGTTGTTCCAAATGTTGAAACCCTAATATAATCCAGCCATACAGGTGCACATGGCTTCCTTATTCTCCCAGACTGCACAATGAAGTGAACAACAAAGAGAAATAATGCATATGCTTATAATCAACCCACGTCACTTCATGACAAAAAGGTAATTTCTCTCTCTGGTTTTCTTTTTTCATTATTTTTATACGCTGTAATACATCAGCTTTGTTCGCTTCTTATTAAGAAATGTAGATATGGCACTGGTGCCAGAGTCTTGTCTCACATTGCAACTCATGAATGGAGCTATTCTTGTACTTTAAATTGTATTTTTTGGAAGAAAGGACAAAATGAATATTCAGTCACTGTGCACTCAGGGGCACAATTCATGGCCAGAGAGCGTTCAAGACTTCAATTTTGTATTGGAAGCTCATGGGGAGACCTTCCAGTTCTGCCTCACAGGGAGCACTGGTCCTGGCCAGGGAAATGCAGAATGCCTTCCGCAAAGAAGTGTTTTTAGTGGCTGATGTGCTTCAAGATTTTGTATTTTAACATACTGAATTATTCAAACAATGTCAGCATTTGTTCATTAAAAAGCAGAAATTGTCAAACTAGGACAGCTTTTGACCTCCAAAGGCTTTTGTAGTAACAGGGAGGATCTGCTGCAGTGAAGTCAGTGCATCATCACACCACAGCAGGTTCCTGTGTCTTTTTTAACACCTCCACTGCAAGGATCTCAAAGCAGTTTCCAAGTCCTATCTTGGCACAGTAAAACCCCACCAAGGTGGAAGAGAAAGTACCTTCTTGTCCCTGGGTCACTGTGGATTGTACAAGCTGCTCTGAAGGACGTGGGCAGAAATGGTAAAAAGCATCCATTACCCTTCAGTGGAAACACTGGGCTGTATTTGTATTTGTCTGAGAGAGAAGTTTGTGGCTAATTCCCTTCCACTTTCTGTGGGCACTCAAATAAAAAAGCACTCACAAATTCTATAGGAATGGCTGTAACATTTTATGTAGCTATAAAAATAAGGTTTTTCAAATAAAAAGTCTGACCCGAGAGAGCTCTCCGTGTACACATGTACATTTAT
Organism: Agapornis roseicollis; assembly: GCA_002631895.1. Classification (NCBI taxonomy): domain Eukaryota; kingdom Metazoa; phylum Chordata; class Aves; order Psittaciformes; family Psittacidae; genus Agapornis; species Agapornis roseicollis. The sequence continues at coordinate 53,184 of NDXB01000919.1, forward strand.
TATTACTGTTCGGAAGGAGATTCTTCAAAAGGTAACGAGTTATGTAAACTTATTTAAGTAATTGCATTTGCTATTACTTTCAAATGGAATGACTCTGAGAAAACAAATGGTACAGCTGTAAGTGCTTTTTGTTTTAAATTGTAATTTTTAATTTAGAAAACCACTGAGGGCAAGTAATTTAGGTGTCCATATGCAGAATTTAAAGGACTTACTGGAAGCCCTCAGCCTTTGAAAGTGAGATCCTAAATACTAGTTAGTACTATAGTGGAATCGAGAGAGAGAGATGAGCAGGCTATGTCTGCAACTTCATTAGTGCAGCTGTGTGTGAGTTCTGAGTCTTTCTTCAACAGTCTGCAACACCCCCCCCAGATCATCACTCAGCATGACTGCAAACAGCTCCTCTTGGTATATGCCTGAGGAAACTACAGGATGGGAGAAAAAAACAAACCCTAGGCAGAAACCAGAAAGCTGTGAGATTACATATATATATACACACACACACACATATCTATATTTCTTTGCCATCTTTTCTTTTTTTCAGGGCACTGAAGAACATGGGCAATAGGGACACACCTTTGGAACATCCTCTTGCCATTCAGAGATGCCTCATTATACCACAGTGGAGCTAAATCTCAGTACCATTTCAGTGAGGTCTTGCTAAACTCTAGTGAAGTGAAGGGGAGTCAGTTCATCTTCACAAAGACAACATAACTGTCTATTTAATATCCTTAAGGGATTGTCTGTGACTGATCTCTCAGCATAGCATGCTGCATTACATTTTTGTTCTGCAAGGACAGAGTAACAAATGGGACTACCAAAAAGGGCCACATTCTAAAGAAAACTAGAATTGTAAGGAGTTAACCATACCATATGCAAAAGAGGGTCGAAATGTACTGCAATAAGATTGAAGAGTTGACATTTAAATTGCAAGGCTGAAATTCTTATGCATTTTTACATGCATGCTGTTATGGTTCTGTGGGTAGATGAAGGACAAGGAATGAGGAAGTGAAGAAAAACCTTCTGATGATGGCTTGCAAAGGCAAAAAGAGAAATTGTTATTTATAGGGGTGTTGAGTGTATTTTTATCAAATGCACTTGCTTATCATTCAGGACAAAGATCTGGAAATCTGATTTTGCTGAACCTGTTGGAAGATGTGTGCCATAAGCGGCAGCATTTCACTCTCACACTTTATATCCAGTGATGCAGCACAAAGAAATTTCCACTTGCAGCATGTTACACAGTTTTCCTGCAGCCATAATTTGTTAGTTCTGCTGGCCAGGAAACTGATAGTAAAGCTTCCTTTCGGTGGCCCTTCAGCTGAAGCAGGCCATCTTATATCTGCCAGCACCAGTGTTTTGAGAAACTCCACCAAGGTGCCACCGAAACACCCTTTAGACTGAATGAAAAGACAGAGTTGAAAACAGTCTATGCATAAAGCCAACATATTCATTTTGAGTACTTATGCAAAGAATATATTATCTTTATCCAAAAGTCCCAGAACTATCTTGAAAAGCCTCCAAAAAGCTGGGATTGGGTTTTTGTTTGTTTGGTTGATTTTTTTCCTTAAATTTGGGGGAGAATAGGGGTTTGTTTTTATGTGGTGGGGTCATAACTAGAGTTACCTTCTATTATAATTTCTTACACCATGTACACAGCATATACTGTATTCTAGCATGAACAAAATAAGCCTGCTTTACAGTATGTCTTGTCTGATTATTTCTCAGGAAAGTGAGTTGTAAGCAGTGGATACTTTCCTAGGGATAAAACTGGTGCAAATGCACTTCTGGATTTAGAGATCATGAGAAAACCCTCACAGCTCCAATCTTGATCCTTCCACAAACACAGCAAAGTGCAGACAGAACAGCAACAATTGCAGTCCCCAGCCTAACACCAATGTAAATCTTCACCATAGATGGACTTCTGCCAAGGCTCTAAGCTATAAAACATAAAGTACTCTACGAAAAACAAAAGTTCACTGCCTTGATTCAACTAGAAGGTGATGACTGCAAATATGCCTTACAATGTACATGACAAATAAGGATAGAATTGAACATTAAACTCACCAGCATTTCACAATACAGGTCTTCTTCCTAACCAGAAATGCAATCTGTTATCTCACTAATTTTGATTCTGTCTCTTTCTATCTTCTTCGTTTTAATGGTGACTGGATCTGATTGAGAATTAGTTTGCTCCATTTAATTCTAATTCATGTGTGTCTTGGAGTTCCTACCTTGTCTGCCTTTCCTACTGTGCATACCTATAATGCAATAATCTATAGCTCACAAGGTTTTTATGATGACAGCAAGTCAGACAACAAGCTTCAACCGAGCCAAACTACACTCACCATCAACCTTAACATAAATGTTGACTTGCTATCCACATCTCACCTCAAAACAGTTGGGGATCCAGCACTGCATGGGGATCTCATATAGAATTTTGGAGTAGACCTGGGATGCTGCATGGTGTGGGTGGCTACTTCCCTTTCAAGACACTCAGAAGAAGCCAGAGAAGGCTCAAGAGAGGATTGGACACAACACCAAAATGTCATCTAAACTGCCTTTCTTTGCTGCCCTTTCAGGGAACTGTGTCAAATGCTTAAAGCATCTCCTCCAGAGGCTTCTTATGAGGCAGCTCAAGGTGAAACTTTACCCCAGGGCACAGCAAATCTTTGGCTGCATAATGAGCAGTCTATTTGCACCTCTCTTCTTCAGCTGGACTGAACAGTTTCTTTAGATGTTTTTATGGCAGTGATAGCAGGAAAGGACTAACATGTGAGTTAGCTTTTTATTTGATCATGAAAGAACAAATACAGATATGTGTTAGTCTAGAAACAATACACAAGGGATATCACAGACAGATTAATCTGGCGTCTTGAAGACAGCATAATTCATCTGGATGAAAAGGGGATTCTCCTCAGTGACATAGAGAAAAATCTCCTTTTATCCTTTTCTTGGCAGAAGTGTGAAACACAAGCAGAAGCTCTTCACCATGGGAAATGGGGAATGCTATTATAATTGCCAACATCACCCTGGCCAGAATACTTAGTTAATCCCATGTTCAATTTGCTTTTTGGTCATAGGCTTCCATGGGCACCTGGGCTTTCTGATTCAGTTCCCTAAATATACCATGGGCACAACACTAACTCTTCTGTCTCCTCAAAAGACAAGGCACAGTGGTGCGGTGGGCACACGTAGAACGATCAGAACAGTAGGATTTCAACCTCTCCTGAGAGCTGGGACTTCAAAGCCTTGCACAATTCATGCTAGTAACACAGATGAAGAAGTCTTCCCTCTATAAAGGTAAAATCCAGGCTAATGATGGTCACAAGATGTCACTGTATGTGGAAGAGCTTCACTGCTGTCAAACCCTGCCCTCTAGCCTTCCCTTGGAAAATATATTATTGTAAGCACTGTTAATTCCTTGTAACTGTCAAGAGGCTTTATTTTTTCTTCTCCCCTGTGACGAATTCCCTGTTAACCAAAATCATGCGACAAGGAATAACTGTCAAAGAGGTAAATTCATATTCAGCTCTTTTGATGATGGCAGGTTCTGAATTTGCATAGACAGCAAGCAAAGTTTTCTTCAAATAAACTGGACCTGAATGAAATCAAGTGTGCTCACAGTAAAATACCTGTAATCCATATTTCGTAATGGAGAGAGAATTGTGGACAGATGTAGGTCAAGATTTCAGAGGAAGACTCACTGAATGTGTTAACTCTATTTTGAGGTGGGTAACTTGCCAGTCCCTGAAGATATCTGGTTTTCAGAGGGAGCATAGGTCAGATGTCTTAGAAAATTAGACTTCTATGAAGGTCTGTCCATTTGGTGCTTCATTATGCACCACTTCATAAAATCTCAAGTAGACTCTTCTCTAACTGCTATTTCTGCTGTAAAGATGTGCAAAAGGAGCTATACTCATTTCTCATCAAGAACTTGAATCAACACTCCTGGAAAACTCCCATTAGCTTGAATGTAAATTGCCTTATGCCAATATAAAGCTATAAATATGGAATAGCACCACTGGCACAGAACTGACACTATTGTGAAATATGAGGTGGCCTTAGCCTGTTTTACTCTACGTGCTGTTTCAGTAACACAGCTTCCAAGGCCCACCAAAGTTTGCAATAATACTCTGATTTACATCAGATGTCTATCCTCTATTCCATGGCTTTTTAATGTCCCTGTGATTCCACAGGGCACTGATACTGGGCATACAGCTTTGGCAGAGGCCCACCTGAAATACAGTGTTTTCTTTGCAGCATTTTATTAGCAGAAGACTAGGTAATGGAAAGGATGTTCAAAGAGGTGTAAAAATAATAACAGCACTGAGATATTGATTTATAAGGAACTGGTTTTAGATTACAGCAGGATAAGCAATACTTAAATTAAACAGTGAGTAAAGATATTACTATAGAGGGAAACATGAGACACAAGAAGTAACAAGCTGAACAGTAGGCTGGAGAACAGAACAAGATGTGTCATCAGCACAGGAAGTCCTAGAAGAGACTTCATCAGCTTGACACCAAACCTTGGTGAAGACAACTGATTAGTATTTCGCAGGAAGGGAAAATAAGAAAGATGAGCAACTTGTCCAAAAAAGCTTGCAGAAGAACCAAGAATAAAAGTCAAGACCAAAGCTATGGCCTTTACTTGGAAAAGGAAATTGTATTAAAATATACTGGCCTGAGAATATCCCTCGGAAGACACTCTATGTGTGCATTGCTAGAGACAGGAATACAGGCTGGAGAGATCCTGGAGGGAAAGGAATCTTTTGCTGCAACACCAGTGTAAGTTCAACAACCAAAGGGGCAGCTAAACCAGAACACCTTGCATCACTGAATCACATTTATTTCTGGAAGGGATGAAGATTAATCAAGACAAAACTAAAAGTGAGTCTGATAAAATGCTTAAGTGACCACACTTGAACTGCACATTATTTGCATCAACTAGAGGATGAAACAGTAGTTTTCCATTATGCCGCAGGAAATAGCAGCTTGCTAAATAACTCTTTTAACTTTCCTCTGGCACCTATTGATTATATCCAATAGAAATTAAGAGTAGAAGGCAATTAAGTTCAAAATTTAATGGTGTTCTGCTCCTGTTAATTTACTGCTTGACTTGATCAATACATTACACTGGATAACAATCTATTCCAGCAAGGCTTGGTTCCGCCAGTGTCCTTTCCACTAAAATTGTGATGACACACAACTAAATTTAAAGTAAATAATACATAAAATTAATAAAATACTATCTAAAATAATTAAAAAATGGATTATTCACTGTAGTGGTGAAAACAACTGCTTCAAACTAAATAGACTTTTACAACACAGAGCTTAGACTGTGTCAAAATATTAGATAAGCTACAACCTCAGCCTTACAGAAGCCTCTGGAAATCAAAATCTCAAGCAAGTTTTAAACATCTCACATACACATCAGTACAAAAAAAACCCACCCTTATTTTACACAGCAAAATTGAAGCAGGAAACTAAAGATCAATGCTAGTGAAAGCAATAATATTATGCTGTAGTCATTCTTTTCTGTACATAATAGTTAAGGTCTCTAGGTGAAAAAATACCATATAGGCTTTTTGCATAACAAGCTCTACCAAAACCTAGATGACATTCTGAGTTGATTTGAATTACAGAGATGCTGTGGCATCTGCCACTGCTTTATGTCCTCAAAGATGGCACATGATGATATGCACAGACGTAGGGTTAGGGGCAGGTAAGCTTTCATCTCCCATCAACCTGCCTCCCAATGGCTGTCCGTTCCCACAGTGCCATGCAACACTGAGTGGTCTTAAGGACCACAGGGATGCTTCCACTGTCCTGCCTTGCAAACATAATCCTTGAAGAGGACAAGCCAAGTGCAAATAGCAACCAAAGTCCAGCATGTGTCAAACAACGAAGCATTTCTCCTGAGAGGTGTCCTTCCAGGAGCAGAATCTCCAAGTGGTTCTCCCTCCCCATGTGTGCCTATGTGCACACATGGATGCTTATGTAACTGGCTGAATTTCATCACTTTTTTTGCCAAAATCCAACATGTCAGCATAAAGTGAAAACAAAATGTGATGAGGTTTTCTGAAAATATCCTCTCCACTGATGGGCTGTATCCCCACCAGCATTCACTGTGAAGCCAGAACACCATTAATCACTATGAAACATTTTCATTTATTTTGACACCAAAGAGAAATTGGAAGGAAGAGTATTCTTGGATGGGAATGGAAAACAGGCTGTAGGAATATCTCTTTTTATGTTATGGTTTCCCCAGACTGAGAGTAGAACAGGAGCTGTGGGTCTGCTCTCTCTCTGCCTCCCATGCTATATATTTTTATCACATCCTTTACAGACACAGTAACAGCAATCTGAATAGTGTACATCTTTAATCTATTCAGTTACTGCACATTCTCTGAGGTTTCTAAGAAACAAAAAACACTCCAAACGTTTGAGGTTATTTACTGTATCCAGCATTACCTAACACAGCAAGTCTGTTCCCACTCTGCAGTGTAACCTCTCTTTACTCCTGTGTTGCCCACAGCCCAAGTTTTCTCTTTTCCACTACACAAAGCCTATGTTCTTGCCCCTGCTGGATGCCTGCCTTGTTTTGCAGCATAAACTAGTAGATTGTGGGGGGTTTTGTTAGACTTCAGAGTGCAAGTATAGCCCCCTTGGACTCCACAAAACTCCTGGCAATGACCTCTCAAAAAACCTGGTGAAAAAACAAGCAAAACCCATACTGCAATAATTCCAGGCACCTGTCCTTTTTAGCTGAAAAAATGTGGTAGGAAGCAGAGGCATCTACATTCTTTGACATATCTCAGTATGCCACAAAGTGAACAAACACAAAGGTAGACATAACCAAAACTCCTTGTACAAGCAGGACACCACGCTATTGTAGCTGATTTGTATTCTACAGAAGGCTACATTTAGCAAGTACTCCTATTTCAGGAAAAGCTAGCAGAACAAGCACACCACCCATACCCTGAGCACAGGGATACTGCAGTAAGCCTTGCCCATAATTCTGCTCAGAACATGCAGACTCAGCAGAGTCAGGAAGGGCTGCGGCCAGCCCTTTTGCTTCTTCTGAGGTCTGCTAGCACTGCTAATGAATCTGGATACACATTTCCTCCAGGTCCATGATTATTAGACAGTCAGAAAGAGAAAGTAAAAAATAAGAGTACCAGAAGAAAAATGCAGAAAAATGCAGCAAAATACAATGACTGCTTCCTAAAATGGCACAGGTATCCACCAAAAAACCAGAGCTGGCACTCACAGCAGTGGTGAAGCGGCAGTGTAACAGGTCATTAAGATCCAGGTGGTCCTTGCAGGATTCCTACTAATGATGCACTGTTGAAACTGAAAGAGCACATTTATAGCTTTGCATTTTTAGCAGCAGTCAGTAATAGCTACCAGTGTGTTATATTTGCTTCTTACCTCATGCTATGTAAAGCACAACCTAGCAAATGCTTCACAGTTAACAATTTATTTGATTTAGGAATGTATTTTGTGTCCATGAACAATCTGTTAGCTGAGTGTGTTGATTACACTTTGGTTATTTTAGAAGTATTTGGTGAAAAAAACTTTAAAAGGGGACAGTTTGCTCTCCAACTACTGTGTTAATATTTCAGGCACACACTACTAAGAATTTATTAGTTGGGTTGAAATCATTCAGTCTAAACCACAGCCAATTTATTCCTGTAACACTACGTCCTCACAGGTCATCATCTGTATAGGCTAGACCTGGAGATTGTTTATAAACATGAATTCCTATTGCTGTTTCTACTGGTTTAATACTAATCCAACAATAAATTATTCTAATCTCTTATTTCTTTTCAAATGCCAGACTATTTTTCTTTGCAAATATAGACAGGAAAGGGAAAAAACCCTAATTAAAGAAAGTTAAATCAGCAGGGCAGAAGCTCCTTACAGGGCTTAATACATAAAAGTATTCACAGGCAGGTTTTTTCCCATACCAAATATGTTTATTTTAACAGTTATTCTGTAATATTTTTGCCTTAGACTTCTATATTCCATCATACTTAGAATCTTTCACACCACCTCTACTGACCTTTATGAGACTGGCTTCCTCTCCTCTGAAAACCGTGAGGTGTGGGAGCAAAACCCCTTCACACTCAGTTCAGGCTGTTCCTGGTAGAAGTGGTAGAGCAAGCTCACAATTTGCCTTCTGTGCTCAGCCAAAACAGCCTGAAGGTGTGATTGCCCACAGCTGCTCCCCACCAGCAGCCTCTAAGGACATGGTCCCATCAAACTGAGGCTCTCATGCCTCATCAGAGCTACTGATTTTGGAGTGGTATAGAGCAGTGGGAGGCTGCCAACACTAACTTCCTAAAGGTTAATACTTACAACTACATTTTGGCTGATATTTTCCAAGCTGCCTAGAGGGAATGGATGCCCAGTGCCCATTAATTTTAATAGGAACTGGGCAGGCACAATCCTTATGAGGCTCTGACTATTTCAGCCTATTACTGTTGGTGACATAAGGTTTGATATTGCAGGAGGCTGATTACCTGCTGGGAGGACTGAAGCTAATGCAGCTCCTATATTTTGGCTTGAAAACTGAATATGCAAAATGCATGAAGAGTGTGGCTATGCTTACCATAAATAATGAGTTCAAATGGAAGTGGTTCAGATGGAAAGGGTTTAACCCAAAGCTTGTTACAAATGAGTGTTCCTGATTATTTCTGATTTATACTGATTCAATACAGCACGTCCTTGCAGGAGTTTTCACTAAAGGTCTTTGCATAAAGGTTGCTGCATTCATAAGCATAAGCCTTTGGCCTGGTTTGTCAATTTGCTCCTTTTATTAGGAAATTGTATCAGGTTTCAAAAGGTTTTCAGTGACAGCGAACAGTAACCGTAAAACACGATCTGGGTGGTATGTAATCACATTTGAAGGTTAGGAGTTTCAAAACCTCCCTCATTCATTTTATTTACCAAACCTGACTACACACACTACAACTAGACCATGTTCACTGTAATTACAGATCATTTCTGATCATAGTTCCCATCCTGCCATGTGTTAACGTGCAAACTCAGCTGGGAAATTTGCAAACTCAAAGTGATACCTTATGCTAGAATCCCCACTTGTAGGCACCAGGGGTCATTTGAAGAATGGAAGCCAGGTAGCAAGGCTATAATATACTTAATTTGTGTTTGCAAATGCTGGTTTGTTTTGCAATGACCACACAGAATTGTTTCAGAGGAGCAGCAGAAATAGATTCTGCAATGCTTAGTCATTATTGCTTAGCCAGGGAAGCCCAGCACTGCCATCTCTGACAAACAGAATAGATTAAAAAAAATCTAAGTCAATACATATAGCGGAGAATTAATTGTTTCCACTGCTAAAACTGATTCATCAGCATATTATTGCAAATAAATGGATTAAAAAAGGATATCAAAGTGAGCCAGCCAAACAATAAAAAATTACTGTATCAAATAAAGCCAAACTGTAACTAAAGACTTCAAAATGGAATGAAACTTTTCCATGTATCTGCTTGGCAACTTTATCACCCCCTTCTTACATCAATAAAGTCACAACACTGACAAATCATTTTTGTTTTCAAAAATTGCCTTTCAAAAGCTATCATACAACTCCCCCCAACTTTACCCTTTATTTGGTATGAAATGTAATTGCTTGCAAACAATGTGATTTGGTTTTATAAGATTTATTTTTCTAGGTTGAATGAATTTGTGCTATGTTACAGGCAAAGCATTGTGGTGTGTTGACCCTGGCTGGATTCCAGGTGCCCACTGAAGCTGCTTGATCACTCCCCTCCTCAGCAGGAAAAGGGAGAGAAATCATCACCCTTTGCTTTGCTGCCCTACATCTCTCTTGGTAGAGACTGTCTGTTCTCCTGAGCAGCCCAAGTCTTTCTCTGCATCTGATCCCATAACTTAATTCACCTTCTTTCTTGAAGCTGACTGGACAGAACTGTACATCCATCCCAGGAAGGGACCATTCACTGAGCTAGAGAGAAGCATTATGCTTCTCCACCTCTGCCACAGATTCCTTGCCTGATTCCCTGCCTCACATTCACAAATTCATCACAGTACAAAGACAAGCAAGAAAAATGAACAGCACCAGTGCAACAACGAGGCCCAGCCTTTGCTGCTCAGCTAAATCCCAGAGGAAACAGAACCTGTCAAAAACTATATGGATTTTCTTTACTGTTTCATTCCTGTGCTCCTGTGTTCAAGGCAGTGATCACCCTCCTGTCCCCCTTCCTGCTCCTGGCAAGCGGCATCTGTGTCCCTGGATAATGATCTCACAAATATGAGACAAATGTTCATTACGTGAATGGGCTTTGGTTTCCTTTATTTAACAGAGACTACAGGTACTTTTTAAATATGTTCATCCCATTAGCAATTTTCAAGGCGAGGAAAGGAAATTTCCAAAAGAAATAGAGTTCATTTGGCATTTGCATAACTGTATTACATACAACTGCATTTGATGGTATTTTGTGGAGGGGTCTGAAGAAAAAGAAGAGGGCATTTTGTAATATTAAAACCTATATAGAGCTATGTTTTCTACTCTCATTTGAGTTAATGGGAGATTTGCCATTGTCCTCAGTTAGGACGGTGTCATTTGCTTCTCAATTTCATTCCTGAGTGATGGTTTGTGCTGATGTTTTCACCTTGCTGTTTGTGAGTCCTGGGCACATTACGAAGATAAAAAAATATGTACTGACCATGCACATGCATCTTGAAAACTGTGCTGTATGCTTGCTGCCTAGGAATTGTAATCGAAAGGAAATGATAACACAAGACCACATATTAAAAGCAATCTGTCTGCCTGCAGAATAGGTACTAATGACACAGGGCAAGGATTCTTAATGCATAGAGCACAGCTCCTTTCCATACCTCTGTCTTTTGCACGATAGCTTCAAAAGGGAAAGGCAGCAATTTCTTACATATTATTGAATTTTGCCAACCTACTTCAGCACTTGTACTTACTTAACCTTGAACAGTTATTGTAGTAAACTGAATTGTCTATGGAAACAACTCCCAAAGAGGAATAATGCTTTCTTTGAGACTGCTTTCTGACACCTATATACAGAGACCTGTTCCAAAACCTGCAGGCTATGCACGTGCTGAATAGCACCCTGCCTCAGCACAAAGTCTAAGGTTTTAAATAAATCCCTTGCTTACAATGTACTTAACTTGATTCCTAAAAGTAAGGCAATTCTGTAGCGTTAATGCTTGAAAATCACCTCAAAACAGACTATGGGCTAAGAAGCTACTGAGGGGTTTGGGTCCTAGAGCTGCCTGGTTGTATTATGAGAGGAGGAACTGGAAATGTGCCTGTGATCAATTTTATGGATAATCAATTCTCTGAAATCAATTAAACACTTGTTGACTTTGTCCGCCTCTAGTTGCAGTTGCCAGATTAATACTTGTGGTTCAACACAGTGGACAATCCCAGTGCTAAATCAGTCACTCTTTTCTTGAACTCACTGCAACAGTAAAAGGATTAGTGATGTGTATTCTTCTTACAAAAATATGATTGCTGCCTCTTCAAAATTTCAGTGTACGATAACTTCAGGTTCTTGTCTCCTAATTTAGAGAGTGCACACATTGTGACAACATTTCTCATTTTTACTTAATCATCCACTTCTTTCTTATTCAAATCCTAATTCTACAAACCACATTCAAGCTTTATGAACTAGCTCCATGTTTTTAGATAGAAGGTAGCTTTGAAAGAGAAGAAAAAAAGCCCTAATGCTCTGCAATAATCTGATCACGTATTATCTGTACTGTATTAAAGACACCTGTAGACAAGCAGCATTTCACAGCCCTGGTGCACTGAAAACACAGTATCTGATGCAGAAAAGATGTATGACATGATCTTACACAGAATTACCCATTTAGTAACATGGTCTTTCTGGCAGAGACAGATTATGGTCTGAATTACTGCAAAGATTTGGTGTAAGGACATACAGCACAGATGCTAACCCGACGTTAACATTTCTCTAAGCTCCTCTTGGCCACCGATGAGCTGAATGCTGGTCCCATATATTCCCTGAAGACTGTGAACAAGGATTAATAGCCAGTTGCCATTCTGTTTGTTCTCCTAAACTCAACTAACCATGCCATCATTTGGCAGAAACTAGCAGGTCTCTCTGGACTTCAAGAGCCAGTTTACACCAGCTGAAATTCCATCTCGGGGTGTCAAACCACTCCCTAAATGTATTTTGTATGCTGCACTTGGACCACACATGAATGTGCAACAAAGCACAGATAAATCCAGTGTTTTTTTTAAAGGCATGGTGTAATGGTTTAAACCTGTTACTCCTGAGTTGCCACACATCCTGTAACAGCTGGCAACATCACTCCGTACAGATACAGTAAATGATAGCAAAGCTCTTTTGCTTGCTGCCTTGCTACAGACACACAGGGCAGACACAGACCAGACTCCATATCTTGTGGTAGGTGTGGTGGATACAATTACATCAAGTGTCTTACACAAAAGCACCTCCTAGATACCCAGATCTTACTTTGCTGAGCTACTTCTTTGTTAGTCCCCAAGCAAAGCTTTTTGGCTCTGACACACCACTAATCACTCCAGCCCTGTGATCTCTTCTTGGACAGGCTTCTTCCATCTAGTTCCTGACATTTGGAGATCTCTCCCTCAGCACTGCTAGATGCTGGCTGGTTGTAAGAGCATCCCTGAAGCTTGTTTTGCCCCTACATCAACCATCTGTATATTTGCAGATAGGTCACAGGGGGCTGCTGCCGCTTCTCAGGCCTCCTCTGGGCTCACTGAGGTAGATCAGTGTATGCAAAAGCTATGAAAACCCCGTCTCCATGCTTCCAATCCTTATGCTACCTGAACTCACAGGGCTGACCTGCATGGTTCTGCCTGTGGCTGTTCCCACCCAGCTTGTGCTTCTTTTTCCCTGCAGTGCCTGGCACACCGCTGTGGTCAGCTGCCCTTCGTGCCAGCTCTCCATGTCCCCAAACCCCCTTACCAGGCTCTTTCCAGCTGTGATTAACACACTAAGATACCTATAAGAGGAGAAAACTCCTACTGTTTTTCCATTTAGCCTGTAGTGGGCTTATTGCAAGTATTTAACAGAAAGGTTACTTTCCTCTGTACGGAGGTGAAGTAATTATATGTTCCTGTATGTCTTCACACTGCTATGCAGCCATGCCATTCTCTAATTTCACCATAAGGCTGCGGCTTGTACACCTTGGTTGGCTGCGAAGGCTCTGTTCCCTTTGTGTCAGCCCTGAAACCTGTCAGCTGAAGCCTGGAAAAATGACCACCCCTCACACAGATGGAGACAGTGCCATGACTGATGGCTTTTTTCCCCTCTTAAGTAGAAAAAGAAAATGTTTTTCTTGTGGAAATTGGGATTTAAGTGAGCTCTCTGTACTTCATCAGGGGTGGATTAGTCAGCTGTTCTATGGGCTTGATATTAAAAAGGGTGGTTGCTTCACTATGCAGGAAACCACAATGTCAATTGGAAAAGAAAGAAATGTAAGAGATAGGTAGGGAGATAAATTATAGCTGAGATGAAAATGTACTCACATAAACCCACAGTCAGACGATCTCATTAGCTGCACCATCTTCACACCAAAAAGACATGATCATCCATCTACTTCCCCCTAATGCCTGGTGGATGTTTGCATGCGGCACAAACAATGCAGCCCTCACTGAGAGAAAGGAAGTGCCTGGCTCAGCAGCCCTTGCTGCAGACTTTGGCTCAGGTTGGCTTGAATCTGGCCCTTGAATATCTCTCCCCTGTGCACCTTAATCACTGGAAACATACATACATATCTGAACAGCACTGCGTTGATGTACCACCCATGGCAGGATGACTCTGCAGCATGTGCACAGCTATACATATATATGTATACACACACATACATATGCTTGTACACATACTTGTTCAAGGAGAAACATGGACTCTCTGCTCTCCTCAGGTTGCTCCTGGGTTCAGGAGATGCTACTGTGCTCCAGCACAAAAGCTCACCCACCATCAGCAGGGTCAGGCACACACCTCCCCTCTGCTCCATTCAGCTTCTGCCCTGCAGATTAGAAGGCAAACTGGTAATGAGAGCTGCTGTGCCTTGGTAAATGAACTAATTACTCTGCCTCATCACTGCCAGTTTTGCTTTTGCTCCCCTGAAGTCAGCACCTCTCAGGGTCTGGCTGTAATTTCAGGGTGGCTGCAAGGACATTTCATGATTTTGGACAAAAGCAAAGTCTTAAAATACTCCACTATACAGTTAGGCTTCTCTCTATATATATCCTCTTTTTAATAGTGCCTGTGATATACTGGATTTCTTTTTGAGCTTATCAAATGGGTGCCAGTGGGGAACAGAAACATTTTTCTTCCTCCTTACAAATGAAGTAATCTGAATTCACCAAGTCAAAAAAAAAAAATACGAGTCTCCTGCTCCGTTCCATTGGTGCTGCAGAAGGACAGGACTATAGATTTTCCCAGGAGTGTGGAATAATTCACCAAGCCTGCTCGTTATTCATATAGACAGTGCATTAATAGTATGGGACCCTGAGATCTCTTCTTATCTAGGGCGAAACACAGCTAGAGGGATGAAAAGCTGACTCCTTGGATTTCAAAATGTATTTTTCCCCCTTTCTTCAAGAAATAAGAATTGATTTGAAGTATTTTCAGAGTGGGGAAAAAAAAAGGCTTTCTAGTTATACCACCTAATGTACACATTAGATAAATAGAAAACTATTGGCTTTGTGACTGTGAACCGTTTTCACTTGATGTAAGTGCTGATAGATACAGGATTATATCTAGCAAAGCATTTACTAAGGACCTGACCCAAAGTCAATAGGAATCTTTCATTTGATTATGCAGGACTTGAATCCTGCACTCACTCCAAGGAAAGCCAGGATGTTTCTGTATTTACCATGCCCATCTCTTAGCCAGTACAAGCTGGGGTAGCACAGGAGGATGCCTGGGCTGAGCACAAGCTCAGCGTCTCATGGGGGGATATGCTACACATCTGTACTGCAGGAACACAGCACTCAAATAATGAATGCTCACTGTACAGTAGACATCCATAATTTAAAAGAAACTAGCTCATGTTAACACCGTGGCTGCACTTACTGTCTGCCCAAGGAGTGACATACCTGGTATGACGCTTTCATTTGCAGGTCCTGGGTGAAAGAAAGGAGGCCAAGTGCCAGCAAAGGGAGCATGTGTTGATGAACGTTGTCCTCTCTGCTTCTACTATTGCACATGACAAAATAAAGATATGTAGTACCAACCAGCCAGCAGCAGGAGTGGAGAGTTGTGAGGTGCTGCCACAGAGTGGCATTAGATGTCACAGTTCTCACAATGGTCATTAAGACTTGCATTTAATTTCCTAATGCTGCCCTGGTGTGGTCTGATGCAAATTCACAGGGTCACATGGTGGCTAGTGATGGAGAATCCTCAAACTAATAGAAAACTGAAGTATGTACAGGCATGTTAATATTTCATATATTATAGGACAAAAGGGTTGTCAAGCATTAGAAAAGGCTGCCCTAGAGGTATTTAAAAGACATGTAGGTGTGGCACTTAGGTTTAGTGGTGCACTTGGTAGTGCTGGGTTAATGGTTGGACTTGATGATCCTGAAAGTCTTTTACAACCTAAATGATGCTGTGATTCTATGATTTGAAACTTGAGGCTATCCAAAGCTGATCTGGGAGAACAGGAAATACTGGATTAATTTCATTTTGCTGTTCTGTAAGATGAAGTAATGAATAAGATGAGCAATAGAAGAAATCTTTGTCCCTCTTCATGTAAAAGAGCTACTGGGAATGGTGAAAAATTCTAAAAGAGACAAAAATTATTTAAAAAAGAGAAATACACAAGGGGATTTTGTTTGTTTGTTTTAGTGAATTCTTTTAGGTTTATATGGGGTAACAGAAAATTAACTTATGAAAACAACTAAAGTTTTGGAGCCACCAACTGATTTTCTAAAGGATGTGGGCTTGACACCTGAGAGGACAACTGTCATGCACACACTGACCCTACCAGGAAGATGCAAGAAGCATTGCTGTAAAGAAACAGAGGACAATAGTGGGAACATGTCTCTTAGATAACCACATTACCAAAAGAAGAAAGCAGTTATGGAAGGAATAGAGCCTTAACCCACAGGATAAATTGTACTAGCCATGCAACAGCTAGCAAGGGGACAAACCCCAGCTATTTGTACTGACACACGAGTGCCTCATAGACCCACAGAGCTTATTGCAGGAGGAGGAAAATTTATGGGCTTCTGAAATGAGGAAGACAAGCTGTTTGTAAGCATAGTGGAGAGGGAAGGTGTGAATTCAGAAGTATGGCTAAGAAACCCTTGCAGAAATAGCCTGTATGTCACACAAAAGCATCTGCAGTAACGGGAAAATGAGAGAGAACAGGTCCATCAAAGCATGAAGCTAGAGGGGTCTGCATGCTAGTCTGAGCTGCAAATTCTAGCCCTTTGCTGGTCCTGACTGTCTCTGAAGTGTGTAGGCAGGGTATTAGATCAGGAGTTGAAGTGGTACCTTCAGACAGCCAGTGTACATGCTGTGTCCAACAGCCTCACTGCGGGGTAGGTTAGTAACACTCCAAGCTGTGCTCAGAGTCCTTCACGCTCTGGAGGCAGAGGGCTGGGGACTCCCTAAATATGCTCGACACTGCTTTCCCCCCCCCCCCAAAAAAAAAAAGGACTCAGGCTCTGAATGACAGGTTATAACCAGCAAGTTTGATTTCTTTTTCCTGTGTGGCTTTTGCACANCCCCCTTCCTCCCCCCCCAAAAAAAAAAAGGGACTCTCTCAAGCTGCTGTAGCACAAATCCATTTGGACTTGCTCTGGAGACATATTTGAACAAATGGAGAAAATAATAACAGCCATGACAGAAAGCTGAACAGACTGATGCTCATGGTATGTGCTACTGCCAAGTGGCACACAAGACAAATTGTAGGAAGGAAAGGGACCATTCAAAACCATCCTTCAAAAAAAAAAAGAATAACCAAACCCTAAACAACAAAAGACCTTGAAGTAGTGAAGGGAATCATGAAAGTAAATGTGCAACACAAGAGGCAAAGAAACAGAAACTGTCATTCTGTTTCATGATAAGATTTGGCTTTTGTTTGCTATCACTGTTGCTCCTACATAATTCATTGGTGATTGAGGCAGGTTGTAGGACAGTGTCTACTGAATGAGCAGCAAGGAATAATTTATAATGTCTGAGGCTGCCACAGCCTGGCCTCACTATACTTTTTTAAGTTTGTTGGAGTTGGCAGGAAGTGACGCTTGAGAATATATGGCAACTTCCTGCACTTTATGGTTTTGTAGTAAAATAACACATACTTAGCCTGACTGTCAGCTCATTCAGGAGGAGGGCTGCATATGTTAGTCCTATATGCTATGGTGTCCTATGATGTGCTACCTGTGATGAGATCTCGCAGCAAGAGGACAAAAGGGCCACTTATCACTCCTGATACTTATCAAAAAGGTTAAACTGGCTCCTATGTATAATTGTATTCTTTATTAAATAGAAAACAAATCCAGCTCTCCACACAATGCCACCCACACAGGCCAGCTGTGTCCTGGAGCAATAGGAGTGCAAGGCAATGCAACCCCTCCTCTGTAACATGAACTCAAACTGTAGAAGCACCAGCCCTGAATGAATTATTTTCCTGATGAAATTAGACTGACAAACACCAAAAGTTTGATTCTGATTCCATTAAGTCTCAGGTTGGCAAATGGTACAAACAGGGCAAGCCTCAGTTTCAGCTCGTTTTATACACATTACTCAGCAGCCATCGTCCATACAATGGCTCAAAGTAATAATCAACCACAGATGGGAGACAAACTGCTAACATGGGATCTCCCACTCATTGTCATTTCTCAAAGGCGATCAGTCTGTTCAGGTGGGATTATACTGCTGTACCTGAACACCCACTGATTTTTAATTAATGAACCCAAGCAAGCTTTATAGTGACAGATTATGGCTTGAAAACATATACAGAGTAAAACCCAATGTGAGATTGCTTAATCCCTTCAATATGGTTGGTAAAGGAGGTAAAATGTTGTATATGGTAATTTGAAGTGCCCCTGTATGCAAAAGAAACAGCAAATCCCAAATCTTTGTGTGAGTTAAAATCCTTACGTTAATGTGACACCCATGGGAAGTTCTGGGAGTTTGCTTTAGCAAGAACAGAACTACTAAATAGGTCAAAGTTTCGACTTAAAACAGGTCAGTATGTCAAAGTCACAAAGCAAAGTCTGGGATAAAACAAAAGCAGAAGAAAATGCCCCTTCTATTAATTTTTATGAACTGCATATTGGGCTTTTGAACCGTTCACCAGCCATCTATAAAAGAAGCTATAGGCTGACTACAACAACTAAACTTGAAAGGAGAAGACATTCCTTTGTAGTTCACATTTGTTGTCTTTGAAGTCACTGTGAATCTTACCAATGACTTCAGTGGGACTAGCTTTACAGTAGTCATTGTTTTATCCCTACTCCTTTCAAAATTCCACACAATAACATTTCTTTTCATTGTAATCCTGACAGAGCAATTAGGATCTAGTCCACACCTGCACCCAACTTTTTTCTTCACACAGAATACTTTGAGCTCCTCTTCTCTGAACAGAATTATGAGATCTGAATTAATGGTGTCTCTCTGTTTTTCATGACCTGCTGAAGAACATGAAATTCTTCAAGGCTTGCAGAGTTGAGCTTTGGTTAAGACCAGCTGCAGGTTTCACCTACGGCCTTATAAGGGTGCTTAACAGAAAAAGAAAAGCTTATTTTTATCAGGGTAATCAGGCAATATCAGAACGACAGAATGTGGATTAAAGCACAATCATTTCCAGATGCATTCATAGCATGTTTTTAGTTCCAAGTTCAGAAGACGCACTGCACTCTCAGTGTAAAAAGCTATGAAATATTGCATGGTTTCATAGAAATAAAGCAATTTTAGGCACCCCAATCTCATCTTCCTCATGTTGAAATGTGCAAGCTTCAGAGCTTTGTTTACACAATCCTCAAGTGCACAACACCCACCCATAATCCTGCCCCACACTGGGCTACAATCGGACCATCCCCTGCTGCCTTGCTAGTGCCTTTCCAGCATGCGATTGAGGAAAGGTACCCAGAAGAAACAAATTTCCCAAGGTTTGCTTGTAGAGCTGCTCTCTCTCACTCACTTGTGGGGAAGCTGGATGCCAAGAGACAGCCTTGAAGAGAAAAGCTTGGCTGCTTCCAAAAGCTCCAGCAACACCACCACCCCTGGAAATCCAGGATGAGAAGAGCCCAAGGCAGAGCCCACCTCAGCTCTAGTCAGAACAAAACCTGGTTCTTTGGAGCCCTTTTGGGCAGTGGAGTGATATAAACAACAGCACCAGACATTTATCATAAAGAACAGTGAGGAATTTTTGTGATACTCATTTCACACAGCTGCTGCACAGAGGGATTCTGCAACACAGAGCGGCTTGTTTGGGAAGGGTAACTAATGGGATTAGTATCATTTACTCCCAGTCTTCTTTATGCGATTTATATTTTGCTAAGCACTTCGAAGCCGCAGCTCTCCCCCTGACTGCTGCATGGTTTTACTTCATAACAGTGGCAGGGGAGCCCCAGAGAGGAATACACCCTGTGGAGCTAGACCTGATATGAAACCCATACACAAGGAACACAGTGGTTTTCCTTCAGCAAAAAAACAATTCCCATGACAAGAAACAGCACCAGTGATTTCAAAAGACAAAGATTATTTTTTTTCCTAGCTTTCTGTTGTATTTGTTACAGGACAAGATCACAGGATTTATTTATTTATCTTTGATTTGCCACTGAGTTTTCAAATGGCTGGTTAAATCAAAGTGAATGGCTGTTGTCCTTTGAAATATTTATGAATCAGAACTATTGTGGCACCAGGGGCAGTCCTGTGAAGTGATGCAAGGGGTAATTTTGTCCAGTTTTTTATGAAGGGCTTGATCCTGCCACAGATCTGCTATACATATCTGAGTCCCTGTACTGAATGCTATAGTCGCTTTTTGAGTAAATCTTAACGTGACTCACATGCACAGAACCATGCACTGAAGTAGCAGACAAGGTGGTGTATGTTACGTTAAACAGAGAACAGAACAAAGTTCCTAAGCATAAGCTACAGACTTACAGCTATTTACTGGATGGTACACAAACAGAGACATATATACAGGAGGAGCTACTTGCCATCAACACAGGAAGGTCTGTTTCTTGTAGTCCCAGCCACTTTCCCAGGTAGACAGGAGCATTTTACTGTTTGTGATCTTTCCTCAATTCGATTCTTATTACAACATCTGTGTGCTGCTATAACTTCACACGTTCCTCCTTCTGGCAAAAAAAAGAAAGAAGAAAAAAAAGAAGAAAAAGAAGAAGAGAATATTGACACTCTGGTTAGGAAGAGCAGCGGTGGCCAATCAAAGCACCCAGGCATGCTCCTGTCTGCGCCTCTGCACAGCTTCTATACAGGTGGGATTACAACGTTATTTTTCCCATTATGTTTGCTCCTTCATAAGCCAGGTGCTACCATACTGCAGTTTTAATAGGAAATGTAGATAAGTGTCTCTCTACAGTAGCTATAGTTTGCCTGTCTTATATTAGAATCCTCTCTGGCATCAGCTGAATTTTTGGCTTAAAAATGACTGTGTCAAGGTTTAGGCCTGAGGAAATGTAAGTAACATATTACAGAAAATGTGCAACAACTGTTGGCTGATTTTATGCTTGTAACATTGGAGGCCTCTTCCCCCAAATATTCTATTGTACAAGGATAGGGGCTAAGGAATCCTTGTAAAAATGAGATTTTGCTCCAAATACTTGATTTTATGCCAGTACTCAGCCCTTAGGGAATGACAATCAGCCTCTCTGAATTACAGGATGGTCCAACAACACCTCCCTCTGCTACCTCACTCACTAAATTGGCAGTTTTAAGGCAGAAAACATTCCCATTGCGTGTAAGATCACCAGGCTTAATTTGTCTGTATTTGTTCTTTGTGAACATTTGCAATAGTTTGGTTAGATGGAGAACACAAAGGAGCAATAGACAGATAGACAGTGGCTTAGGGTTTATGAATACTTGATGTTTGTGGCATATGCTATGCACAGAAACAAAGTGTCAAGTGTATTATTTCCATTCACCTTAGCAGTGCAGGGCAAGGAGATGAGAAGCCACACTGGGCTATTGCACTGCCCAAGTAATTTCCCAGTTCCTCAGTTCAGATTGTATTTAGCTCATAATCACCAAGTATTTATAGTGCTAGTCTGTTCCCCACAGATATTTGGCTACTTTATGAAACTGCAGTATAAATTTGGCAGGATTTGTTTAAACTTAGTGCAAAACGTCATGCACAGCCTACTGAAGAACATGATGTGTAAGGTTTTCTTTATACCACTGTAAAATGTTAACTGTACAATGCTTTTACTATAGCATAAAAAGCTTTATTCCTGTCTTTGGCTTTCACTCTTTTTGAAACTACTTTGAGAGCTCTTGAATATTACCATAACCCTGCATCCAGGTCAGAGAATAAGCAGTGTGGAGGTGCTGATAAATATCTGGCTGTGAACAAGGGATGTTGAAAAGGTCTGGGAGTCCAGTGGCATCTCCCTGCTCAGAAGCAAGTCCTGTTACCTGGTGATTCTACAAATGTGACGTTTCTTGGTGAAGCACTGTGGTAGATGGACAGTGAGGGATCTCCCTTGACTGCATGTAGTTAAGGTCATATGGTGGTGTGCCATCAAGTTGTACCCACAGTACTAAGTGGTACAACTACCAATAAACAGGAACACCATAAAGTGTGGAAATGATTTAGAATATTAAACTTTAAAACCACTCACCTTCCAGGGTGAGTCAGTAGATGAACCTGTGAACTTTCATTAGGGTAAACGAGTTTAGGTGGTGGGGTCATGGGGTTAAGCACTGGTGAGTTTGCAAGCATGAGACAAGACCAATTCTGCAGCAAATATTTAACTCGTCTGGAGAGAAATGCTGCTTCATGTATTAGTTATTAGGTGCATTTGGCCTGCTGACACGAGCTTTTTGAAAGCCAGTTGGTGACAGAGAAGAGAGATCCCAACAATTCAGAAAGCCATCATCTGACAAACGGTTTTTTAAGTGTCTCTTAGGAGTAAGAGGAATTGTGATAATCAACTCAGCCCTGAATGGTTGCATTTTTCTCTGAAATAATTCCTCAGATAAAATCCCTGTTCCCCCATCCAAATCATATTGAAAGCAAGGAAAATGGTCTCACTGGTTTAATTCATCTTACGGTCATGCCCTAAGAGAAGAAAGATTTGTGATTTTATTGATTGTAACCACGACAATAAAGATAACGTACGCAGTAATAAGCATTTCTAATTTTAGACTACACACACTGTGTGGTAAATATCTGTGAATAAGCCAAATGCTTAATTTTCTCTATTAATTTGTTGTATGAGTACTAATAACCACATCAGCTAGTCTTGTTTATTTGGTTAACCATGCAAAATAAGGGGTTGTGGCGAATGAGCTTCATAACACCTTTAATTGTTGCATGGAAGCTCAAGGTGCTGCAGCAATAAAGAATTTAACCCAAAGTGTGTAGTTGCTTAAGAGTGGAAAAACAATAAAACTATAAAAGCAATGAAAAACCCACTTCTTTTACTACTGTACAGCTAAGAACGTTAATTGGAACTTTCATCTGCATGAGCTATAACTGTAATCCACATAATAATAAGTGCTGACACAGAAGAAAAAAAACCACATTTCACATGGAGAAAGTTCTGAATGTTACACACACAGTTTTCCTGGAAAATGTGATATGTATGATCAGACTTTTCATTAGCCTATGAGTGACTACTGGATAGGTTTGCATGGAATGTGTTTTGTTGGTACCTCTTGTACCAGCCATGCATATACACGTTAGACTTCTTAAAAGCCACATGCAAAATGGGAATAGATAGAGGTATCCAGACAAATTCAAATGGAAACAGTGAGACTAGGAAAAAAAATAACTTGAGAAATCATGCTCTTGATTATGCTGTCCACAGAAATACAAATATATAAGAAATATACCGGGGGGTGGGGTGGTGTTTCCAATTTACATTTCTATTTCAGCTGTACAAATGAGGAAACAAGTTAGAGCAGGGAGGGGAACATGAATCAATCTTCAGTTTCCACTGAAAAGAGATTCAACATGTTCAGATATATATGTGAAATACCTTTATTCCACGGTTTTCAGTTATTTCCTATAATGGGGGGAGGGGTGGGGGACAGCAACAGGAAATGCTGCAATACCAACATCTGAGGGCTCCTGCCCTCAGATTTTTTCTCAGTGATTCTTCTAGGTTATGGGAAGACCCAGTGAAATGTTACAGTGCTGGGAGCCCTGAAAAACTATGACTTATTGACCTGATAGGCTGGGAGTGCAGCAAAAGTTTGAATCATTGTCACCAAACCCAGAAATATCTTTTTTTGAAGTTTATGGTCTATTGAGCTAAGGTGGCTTCTGGCTTTGTTTCCACAATAACAGCCTCACGTAACTCATTCAAGTCAAAAGGGGATTTGCCATTAATCTTAAAAGCAGAAGAAAGGGCTCTAAAATCCTCCAAGCAAGTGTCTTCTGAATGTTTTGTTGACAGTTACATTTCATGGAGTGGCTTCTTTAGCAACCTGGCAAGAAAAACAGCATATGTTTTCTTAATTCCCTGCTGCCCCCCAAAAAATCCAGAAAAGACTGGAAATGGAATAGGAACTTGCAAATCAGGAAAAGCTCTGCTCTTTCTACAAGGAGCTTCAGAGATGAATGAAAATACCCCATCATGACTTATATCCTCTTCACACCAAACATCACCAGGACTTGACAATAAGAACAGCTGATCCTTCCTTAGCGATCAGTTCACAAGATACCCTCAGCTTTGCATGAAGCAAATGTGATGGACCAAATGTGTAGGACCAAAGCAAGAGGGACAGAATCGGCTGCTGGGTAGGATGCTGGGCTGTTGACGATGGAAACTATCTGTGGCATTCCAATTTTGCCCATGTCTTCTAGCCTTCCAGAAGTCTTTGTTCTGCATAGTCTTAAAATATGAAACTGCAGAAATAATACCTCATTCTTGCTGTAAAACAGGAATAACTTACTCCTCCAAATGGTTTAATTCTACTTGAAGGAGACTAAGCTCCTGAAATCATGTTCATGTTTGTCTCTGTTACAAAGCCACCTTGAGCTTACACACTGCAGAGTGAGCTGTTTTATCATTAGTATGAGACTACTGTGGGTGGCTGTGATTTAAAATATCTAATCACCTACAGGGTCTGAGTGCATGCCAGACAGAAGCCAAAAAGCCATCTTCTAGTCATCTCTTTTTTTTATATCTCTAGCTGAGAGGTAATAATAAAAGCATATTTTGCACTTCAAAATTATAACTCGCCTCTGTATTCTAGCCAAGCCTGAACTTACCAGTAAACAAACATAAAAAAGGCAAACAGCAATACTGATTTGTGTTATACATTGTGGAAGTCATTAACTATGACTCAGGTAGCAAAACTTATACGTTCTCTCTTTGACAGTGATGACAATTTAATAGTATTTGACTCTGCTGAGTTACATGGAGCATCCTGCAGCAATGAGAGAGGTTGTTTATCAAAATGATAAACATGTTTTCATTTCCTCCTTGGCTGCATGTATGTGATCTGAAGTCTAAGGCCATCAAGAATTCACTTACTCTGGCCACCAGACAGACATTAAGCTATTCACGACCATCTGTGCCTGAAATGAGTTCCTCTTAATGGACCTTCCTAGGGCAGGTCAGTCATAATGAACGCATGTGTGCATGAATGCATGAGTGAAGCACTGGTTAGGTGAGACTTCTTGGGTTGTTTGGCAGAGGCACAGACAGCTGATAAATAAGATATGCCTTTCTTTTGGGGGTCATACGCCCAGTGATTTTAGAATTCAGATCCTCTGTTAGATTTTGTTTCTATCTCATTGTCAATGCACAATGCATTCTAATCCAGTTGAAGGTTGTTGTAAGAACTTGTTTGTACTTCTTGCAAAAAAATAGCAAAACTCAAACAACTTCATCAGATTTGCTGGTCAGACTCTGCCCTCTGTTACATCATAAGCAATGTAACACAGGAACACAAGCAAAGGAAATCATACGGGCCAATTTATCACCATTTACAGCAGTTCATTAGGACTATTACAAGTTTTGATAGCTCTGTTTATTTATACAGTTTTATACATTACTAGAGAGTCAATGTTCCACTGCTGTTATCCTGTTTAGGGTCGCATACCCATGTGTTATTCTGATAAATGCATAAGTATATGCAGATGTTGCTACACTTACGAGAGCAGAGAAAACTTTAAACAGAATTGAAGCTTTTTAGACTTCAAGCAAATGTTTAACAACATGGGAGTAAAAATTCTTCACACATGAAAACTTTCCAAAATCCTGCTTACAGAAACAAATGGGTGAAAAGATTTGCATCCTTGCCACCTCATGCCTCTATACAAACATCCTAGAGGAAGAAAAGGCAACCCTATGATGGCCATTTTTACATTTACTAAGAAGACTTCAGATTTGGGGGCTGCAGTTTGAAGAGTTTGCAGTTTGAATAAGCTTTGGAAGCCTCCCAGGTGTAATTAATACATTCATAAGCTTTAATCAAAATGTTTATGCCAGCTAATGTGCCAGAACTACAGACTACACTGCGCTAAGGGGGAAATACTATACTTTAAGAAATAATAAGCTACTATTATGTGGGCTGAGAGCCCACAGAACTCTTTCCTGGTGGGTGGTGCAACATTCCTGTTCAGTTTGCTCCCCAGTTCCTATATTGCTGATACAATGACCCTATTTTGGGTAAGACCAGCAATGTTATTGTCTTGGTTTGTTGGCCCATTACACATGGTCAAAATCTGGAGAACTGCTCAATAAAGCAGGTCAGATACACCTGGACATTAATATCATATTAATCCAAACTTTTGATAGATTCTGGAGTCAGAATTCATAAGCTAAGAGGGGCAACGTGCATTTAGCACAGGCATCTCTGGTTATTTATGGTGCTATAAGCTAATTTTCTAAGAGCTTTTTCAACACAAAAGGCCACTCACATGAACTTAAACTTTTCTACAAAAAAATAGGTAACAAAAGATTTTCTAGAGGAAAATAATAATAAGATTTTTGTTCAGCAGAATGTTAATATTTCATTTGAATCCTAACTCTCTTTTCTTTTTCATTTGTATTTTATTTTCCATTCAGTATAATAGGGGAAGCAGGGATATGCAAAGCTCTAATTAGCACATGGATTTGTAGTCTTTTACAGTTTTCTACTAATGGTCTCTGCCATCACCCACAGGAGGCTTTTTATCTGAGAGATTTACAGATTCTTACGCTTACACCCAGACCAGACTCTGATCCTCAAGAACTGATTATTCACAGAAATTAAAAATAAGTATTATTTCTGTAAAGGAGAAATGGTCCGGATTCTACTCTTGAATTCACAAAGAAACCCCAGAGCACACCAATATATGAGATGTGGGTGGATCTAGGGCAGGCTTATGGATTTCCATATCAAACCAATATACACACTAGAGAATAGATCTTCCTGCTAAAAAGCCTTGCAAATTGATCTCCTGAGAAATTTGCACAGGACCTTATTCTTATGCATATTTAAAAAAAAAAAAAAAAAAAAAGGAAAATCTTTTAAAGATGAATCAAAGGAAAATGGTACCCAGAAAAACAAGGCATCCTTCTAGCTACTGCCTCTGGCACAATGCATCTCAAATGGCAGTGCAATAACCAGCGTCGGCTGAGGTATTCAAGAGGACAACAGGGCAAGAGTGGTTGGAGAGGAATGCTGATGAGGAATTTGCTTCTAGCTGTTATTGAAGCAGAGTTACAGGTAGTTCTAATTACGATTTTGCATGCACATGTACAGTGTACACATACACAAAAATGACACAGCTTATGAGAAAATCCCACCTACTGTGTGTGTATGCAGTCCCTGACAAGACAGCAGCAAAAGCAGACAGGCAGAGATGCCTGCACATACCCATGCACATACCCCATCCATTTGATTGCTTTTTTTACAGGGTGTATTGAAAGTTAATTGCACTAGGTACTATCAGCATTCTTGTATTGATGAACTGCAAAAAGCAGATATGCAACCCCAGAGGCAGTCAAGAATCCAATGTGCTCTTAGTGGGAATCTTCAGTCCTTTAATGAGATCTCTTTTACTTCAAATGAGATCAACTTTCAGCAACTTTAAAAAATGGAGGTTTGAAATTAGAAGTTTTGGTGGGATTTACAGCTCTGGAATACCATTGAGAGATATATATAAAGAGGCAGGACTTTAACATTCCAGGAAGAGAAAAAAAGTTATGTTTGGGAAATAAGTTCCATATCACAAAGTAATAGGCATTATGACTCTAAATTTCATTGACTTTCAGTGAGAAATGACACTCCTAAAGGTCTATATCACTTGTAAATGGGATTTCTTGGTCTAAATTATGTAGGCCTGGTAAGGCTGAACATAAAATATGGAAGTATCTTTTAAGAAATCTTGCTCTTAGTCACTTGGGTGGTTTGGGAAATTTAATATTTGATATATCAGAGAGGATAAAAAAAGAAAGAAAAAAACAGCTTGGGCAAAATAGATGTAATATGCCTGCATTCAAGCACTGCTCCTCCTATAAATGCAGGCAGTAGTATAAGATACAGATTAAAAGGCCCCGCTATGCTATTCTGATCATTGCTTTAGAGCTGCATAATTCTGCCATATAACAAATTTTCTAGGTATCAAAGCTGTGGAGAAATAAACGCTGCTGCTGCTGAACAGAAATGAACATTTCCAATATTGGCATCTCTAGTTCTTTGCTAGAGTGCAGTGAAAATCCAAAGTGGAAGCAGTTCTGAAAATACCCTAAAATTTGAGTGAACTATGGAATATTGCTCTTGGGGCCCCAAAATGTTGTTCTAAATGCTGCCAGAAAAAGGCATCCAAAGAATGGATGTTAAGTTAAATGAATTTCAGAGAAGACACACAATGAAAGAAAGATAGGATGGAATAATTAGGCTGATAAGAAACATGATCTAGGCAGAGCTGCTGATGAGAAATGAATATAGAATTGTGCACTAGAATTAGTTATTAAGAAAGGATTTAGAATTTATTCTATGTCAACCATGTGAGTGCGGTTTACTCTCGCCAGAGTCTCTCTCTTGGCCAATAGGCTTTCCCCAAACACCTTGATGTTTCTGGATCTCTAAAATTGCGCATGCTTTTCATTAAATGCCTTTATCTTCACCCTACTCTCCAAATTAGGAAACTATATTACTTTTCCCATCAATCGCAAGAGATACCCAAGATTGCTTATTACACCTATAACACATCCTTTAAGGTTTTGTAGAATGCATGAAAATCTCACACTAAGTATTTCTTAATATTAATATTCATAAATCAATCTACTGATTACAAAGATGATGAGCAATATGCAACTTTAGAATGCAGGCTTTAAGTCAAGACAAAATGATGCAAGGATCTTAAGCTCTTGAGGAAAACCAGAATGATGTTGTTCTATATAATTTGTCTTTTGATATGATTGCTGCAGATAAATTCATCCCCAGAAAGTTTTATCCACTAAGGTGATTAGCCTATGGAGAACCTATGATGTGTTTACTGAGCAGAGTAACATAGTTTATGATAATGCTCTTGTCATGCTTTATAAATGTGTGAGGTGGTTTTTATGAAGTAGTTACATAAGGGGTGGTGAAAGTAATGGGATCCATAAAGAATGTACAATGATGAAGAGCTACGATTGCAGAGACACGATAGACAGACTGATACAGTAATTCTCTGTAACCAGTCCAGAAGCTGTGTTAATCTTCCAAAGAAGAGCAATAAATAAAAAAAAGCAAGGGAGAAAGGGACTGAAAGGATTTGGCCAATGTGTAAAACTGAGATGTTAGGGTGGGATCAAAATGAAGACCATAGGTTACAGCACATGGAAAGAACATGTCAGTGTACAGGTGCTGGATGCCATGAGCAGCAGCAGTAAATTCTATCCTCTGCTGCTGCTAGCAATGTAGAGCAATCATTTCTCTGTCATTTTCCCATGGACAAGTGTACACATTATTCCACCCCATATATTCCTAGAGTCATTCATACTGTGACCACCAGCAGCTGGTCCTGCATTTGAGCAGAAAATTATAGCTTTGCCAGGAACTGACTGTATAATGGTACAGAAGGACAGAGGATGGACCTGAAGGAACGGAAGCAATCAGCTGGTTTTGCATGAAAAGGCGTTTTACACTGCATACATTATCTGTAGCAGAAGAACCTGGTAGTTTCCAGCCTAAGGAATTTATAGCATTCATTACTGAACCTTATTTAGCTTCAAGCACAGTCAAACACTTCAGTAAATGTTCTGGACTGGATATGAGAACAGCAATATCTTAATTTTCAGACTACTACATTGTGGTTATAAATCAATGAGGTAAAAAAATTCTCTTTTAAAATAATCCATTTCATCCAGACCTAAGCATGATTTAGCTGTTTTCCTACTGGTCAGGACCAAAATATGCTTGAGGAAGAGGGGTGGAAGCAGAGGATGGCATGGGATTCAAATCTTACTGTTCTCAAAATTTAACTCTTAGCTGTGGCCACTTTACTGGGATGCTTTAGTGGAGGGTGGTTACTTCCTCCTCACCAAAATCTTAAGGCAGAGGGCAGTAGCAATACTTTATTTCATACTAAATTGTTTTCTTCTTTTTGTTTTGTTTTGATAAGAAATTCTTTCCTGTTAGGGTGGTGAGGCACTGGAATGGGAGGCACAGCCCAGGGAGGCTGTGAGTGCTCCACCCCTGGTAGTGTTCAAGGCCAGGCTGAACAGAGCCTTGGGTGACATGGTTTAGTGTGAGGTGCCCCTGCTTATGGCAGGGGGGTTGGAACTAGATGATCTTAAGGTCCTTTCCAACCCTAACCATTCTATGATTCTATGATCTCAAAAAAAAAACCCCAAGTCTGATTGGTTTTCTCCCTTTCCAAACTACTTTAAACATTCCCCAAACCTTCTTTCCCTTGCATTTTCCCACAGTCACTATCTTGAGCTGCCAATTTTACCATGAGTCCCCATGTTTTGATGTCTTTCTCCTCCCTGTTTGTGTTGATGAGCAGTATTTTACTTCCTGTCACCTGGATTTGCTCTGTTTTATCCGCTCCAGTTCTCAGCATACAATTCTAACACTGATTTATTCCAGTTCCGCCCCCAGTACCCTTTTTGTTACTGAATTGAATGTTTCTCTCTCTTCTCTCTTGAAGCTCCTGGTGAACCACGCAATGAAACACTACCTCCTAATAATTGATCATCTGTCTCCTGCTCAAATTTGTGCCGTTTCTTTGAATACATGTGCAATTCAGTTCACTCTGTTCCCTTATAATATGAATAAAAGTGGCTGCATACTTAAGTGGAAACACATGAAGTCTACTGAGTAAACAATTTCCTACTCTGAAAGCAACATGTGACACGTACAGCATTGGCTTGAAATTCATATTAATTTATTTTTTAATAAACAGTAGCAGCATGCAGGGAGCTCTGCAGTTAACAGAACCAAAAAGGCCAGGCAGAAAATGCATTTGTTTTTCTGTCTCCTGTTTACCCGTGGTAATGATGAGCATTCACCCAAACAGTATCTCTGACAATTTGGAATCAGCTTTTTTAATTAAAAGCTGCTTTTTAAACAGATTTTTGATTTTTTTTTTTTTTTTTACTCAAACATTTTTTGTTAAACAAATTTTC